>KN835186.1:0-109690 GCA_000827255.1 Suillus luteus UH-Slu-Lm8-n1
CAAACTCTCCCTTTCACGTCAAGGGAGACTTGACAAAGTTGAAACAGACTTTCATAGGTTGAAACACGACCTACTAGAGTGAAACATACCTATCACATTTCATTATCATTTATTATCATACATAACTTCGTTTTATTATCTTTTGTGACTACAGGTTGTTGTGAAAAGAAAAGGTAATTCCTCCCAAAGAACTAGCATGTTATCTACCACGAAAACTAGAAAAGTTGTAGACTATGTACTTAAGGACTGGCAAGAAGTCTTATCCTATATAGTTGTACTGTCTCTATACATGCATTCTATATAAGACCCTTAAGTAACAAGACAACGGCCCGTTACTTCATAGAGGGCATTGCAGTTGGAGTTGTAGACTAGGTGCTGTGGTTTGCACAAATGCGGAAGGGAATATATCTGCTTAATAAGAAGCTATGCAACATCAGTAAGATGTACCAAGCTAGAATGGGATCACTTACTAGAACATTTGATACAGCGTTGTGATCTATGTGCATTGATGATCCCACAAGGATGAACACCGAGCTGTTCGTTGTTTGTCTGTTGACTTCGGAAAATCACCTTGACTTTGCCTTGACTTTCCTTTGCTGTACAGGTAAGGTCATCATTATTGTTGACTCCAGTGGAAACTGTCACCGCTGGCTCACAAGGCGAGTGTCTCCATTGCAGGCATGCAGAACCTCCTCCTGTCCATGAGTGATGATGCACTCGGTGCACTCACACATGGTGTGTATGAACCGGTCTTTTTGCTCTCCTCCATGAGGGACTTGTAAGCGAATCCCAACTCATGATGGTTGTTAAGCAATGCCAGGAGGGTGAAGGTATCCCACAACTCCTCTGTTGTAAGTGACTCCTGAATTGCCATGGAATATTATAATTGGGAGATTGATGAGACTGTAATATCATAGATGCATGCACAATTCATTGCGAAGACACTGAATAAACCAATTAGAGACAAAAGGAGGATAATAATGAGTACTTACGGAATCTGCATCAGATCCATCCAGCTCATTGCGAGCTTGAGCTGAATGAATTGGTGCTTGGCAACTTGTAGATAGGATGGTATGCCACCATAATATGTCCTTGTTCCGTCCTTGACACTGTAATTGTTGTGATAATTCGTCTGACATGCTGACAAATAACTGTAAGTTAACAATAGTTTGATATATCAAGGGCATGAAACCTTACATCGACACTTTAGGTGAATAGATCAGGTGCGATGAGTGCCTTGCGCGTGGGTTAACACAACAACACATTGTTGTTCTTCCTTCTTCAGGAGAGAGTTGATGTACCAGGCATTACAATCTGGATTGACAGATATCTTGAGGTATGCCATGGACCAATGAAAATGTCTCGTCTCACATGCATGATCATGATCTTTCCAGATACTGAAATCAGTTCAAAGAGTTTTGTGTCACCATAGACAGAACACAGGTTGCAAGCGAGATTGACTAGCTTTTTCCAAACCTTCCCGCTGAATTTCTGATGTGGGTTGCACTATGGATTATGGACAAGTGAGTGTGTTGAGTGTTGACAGTGTGTCGATTTATGCTAATCTATGGACTTGAGATGCGAAGAGAATGATATATGGACCAGGAAAGTAAAGGATCTCAGTGTTCCGCGTGCAATATATGGCACTGCACAGAAGATGTGTGCTGCCATAAGCCACAAATTCAGCAGAGACTATCAGCTTGGAACACAGCCATGGTTAGAGCACCCAGCCATGCCAGGGAAATTCATCAGAAACCCGTCACTTTCAGTGACCATTTCACAGTATATATGGTCAGTCTTTGTTGGTGAAAGGTATTATTAGACTTTTAGTGTTGTGAAAATCGACATCGGCACTGATTTCATGCTGTAGATTTGGCCGAGCAGGTGAAGCAGTAATGAGTGCTCCCGCCATGGATGAACCTACCATAAAGAGACTCTAGGAATTTGCATGGTCAGATTTATCCATGTCCATATGGTACTCACTTGTTTTGTTGGGGTGGGTGTCAGTGTCTGCACACAGTGCAAGGCTGGTTGTTTCGCTTGCTATAGCTGTGGAAGAACTTGTCAGTATGGTTGAATCAATACTTGCATACATATCTTGTCTTCATTTTTTAAAATGTCAGGATTGAGGGAATGGAAAATGTATAGACAGCTTTGAAGATCAATACCATGACTGTTGGTAAGCATCAGCGATGAAAGTGCATATATTAGTGGCATCATCAAGACAATGTATAAGTGACAGTAAGAAAAATGCAACGAAAACCACAGTGTACTCAATGAGCCACCTTCACCAGACACCTGGTGAAGCAAACATAAACATCTTGTGCTTTGATGGTGGTGGTACCAGTACAAGGTTGTGTTTTGGGAAGCGACCCATAAGATACACTCTGTGGGAGACACTGAGAAATTAGTGACAAGACAGGATCTGAACCATAGGGAAAATGTGAACTGCCCGTGCATTAACTGCACGCACAACAAAACACTAGGCTGCCAAAGACCGCTCAAATGCTCCAAACTAGCAAGAGACCTACTAACCAGTGTCCTCCCAAAATGGCACCCCACAACATGCTCACCCCAGTACTCCCTCTATGTATCCCTGGAGCAGATCCCTACAAATAACGAAGATCAAGGAAGCAACTCACTTGTGATCTTCGACCCAGTATTCCCTTCACCAGAATCCATCAATGAAGGCTTTAGAGTCTTTATGTCCAAGGCACAACCATGTCCTATAGCTGCTAGTTAGACTCCTGCCCCAAACAACCAAGCTTCTGAACTAGTCAGGATCACCATAGTGGAAACTCACCAGACAAACTGTGACGGCGACCACATGTCCGGAGGTGTAGCATGGTTCAGGGAAGATGACTCCCGAAACATAACAATCAAACTCAGTTGATAGCAGTGGACATTGAATGAGTTTCAATGAGATTGGATAGGTGATCATCAGCACTCATGAACAGTACAGAGTACCAATGATAGGCATTACCAAACTGACGACGAAGATTATCCTATAAAAAATATTGATGCTTCAAAACTCATTATAGGCACTTGACTCACCCTGGTGGTAAGGTGATACCCATGGCCAGCCAGAAAGACTTCGAGTAATTTGCCCCAAGCAGTTGTGTTGAGAGTGATATTATGAACAAAGTTTTGACAAGTTCTAGGAACTAAAGGTCAACAGCGAGGGAAGGAGCGATGGGAGTGCAGGCAAAGTAACTGTGAGACAGGAGCTGAAGGGAAGCAGGCACGTAAGGGCAGCACTCAATTTGTAATATCTCAATATCTACGATATTGTCAGACAACCAATTACTCAGGAGACATACAATTGAAGAGTATGTAAGTGATATTGAGAGCCCTCCATTGACAAGACAATTTGCATTGAAATTTAGCAACTTCATCTGGCTGTAGTTCAATTCAATCACAAAGAGAAGTCAATTTGTGCAAGTATGTAAGATATGGAGTGATCAAGGAAGGAATGATTGCTTCTGTCCAGTGTTGTCACTGATTCATCTTCTTTTGGCGGCCCTTCGATGGGGAAGGTAGGATTGAATCACCATCGGAGATGTAGTGTAGTGAGCTGTAGAAAGACAAGTGTTCTTCATGCTCTAAAGTATTCCTAGTGGATGGACTATCATGCTGGTTAGCAGTATCGACATCACACAAAGGCTGTTGCTGCTGTGACCTTCTTGGATTATTGAGTGATTGTTGGGTGAGTCATTTCCTTCTGGGAAGTATGAGGAGTGGGGGGGCCATAGGAAGATGAAACTTGTGGCTTTGCTGCGGTCGCTGCCTCCTCTTCACCATTGAAAAGTGATGAGTTCATGCTGCGTATTATGAGAGGGTGGAGTGGACAGCCCAGTGATAGAGACAAATAAACCTGGATTGGAAAGTGAGTAACCATCATCCATTTTGTCTTGGGGATGCTTGATATGGAGGAAATCTTTGTTTGCTTCCTTCAGTGTTATCTTAAAGAAAGAGTTCATTGGCGGCATGTAAGGGTGATCTATATCAGACCACTTCTCACAACCAGATACAGCTTTATTCTGATGCGGAGTGGTTGTATTGTCTGAGGAATTAATTAGTCACAACGACTGAAAGAAGAATGCTGAACTTACACGGCGCAAGCTTGGCACTCATTTTGGCCTTTCCTTTGTCTATGTGTGCCCTTCCTACCAATGACTCCCTCGTTACCAGCTGTTCCACTTGGGGTTTTGGAACTAGCAACTTCTCAAAGTTGGAGTACAGCTGACAAGCGGCCTCATGACGCCCAGCGATTATTGGGACCTTTAATGATGATGACAAGTCTGGCATTGCAGATAAGTCAGACAGGAACTCCAGCAGTGTGCACCTTCGTGGGTATAGCAACATCTTCAGTGAAACAACCCATCCATTTGGGGTCAACCTTATGTGTAGTGTTGATGAATTGTATGTGAGGCTCAATAATTTCATAATAGTCTAGAACCACCCAGATATCGAGAAACTGGTGCTGATATTTAGCAATGATTATGATGATATAGTGCCAGGCCATGGCTTGCTGGAAGCGCTCATAGACAGTGTGCATTGCATGTGCCCACCCAACTATATGATCCTCCTTATGTGACCTTGCAACCTTGTATTTGCTAACCCGTATGTTAGCCTTCTTGTACAAGCACTTGAGATGGCCGACAAAGTTGGTCTTGAGTTGACCCAAAAGATTGCCAGAAGAGATGGATATAAAGTCACTTGAGAAGGTTGGTCTGAACCATGTGTACATCATGCTTATGTCGTCCACATAGGCTTCCTGGCATGAATTGCAAATGAATAATGTTGGATTCATTGTCAAAGGGTTGGGGAATAAATTTCATGTTAGAAGTTGTGATAACTCAGTGGCCATATGTAGCCACATAGAAAGCATCAGTGGCAGTCAGGTAACCTGGATATTGTCAATCAAGAGTAGTAGAGGTATGAAGATGCCACAATGTACAGTCACCATTACACATGAATGGTTTGAAGACAGAAATTGACATGATAGTAGCTTCAGGAACTGTGATATTGAGAACAGGGAAAGCCACAGTCACTCGCAGTCACTGATGAAAGCATGGTGTCAGTGATGATAGCCTGAATCAATGTAGTAAAGAAACTTACTGCAAAGGGCAACAGGAGTCTTGAGCAAGTCTGGTTAAAGACCCAGTATCAGTTGTGATAGCATGACCAAATATAAAGAATGTACTTACCTATGAAGGTCTACAGCAGTATTGAGCAAGATCAGTATATCAGCAGCAGCGTGCAAATAAATTAGTGAAGTCAGACAGAAGGTTGTTCTGGTGGCTGAAGACAGTTCTGGCGATTCAAGACAATTTCTAGTGGTGGAACACAGTTCTGGCTGTGGCAAAACAATACCAGCACTTGAAGACAATTGTGGTAGTGGCAGTAAGACAATACTTATAGTAAAAGACAATGCTGGTTGTGGAATAACTGTGGTAGTTGAAGACAGTGGTGGCGGTCGAAGCAAGATACTGGGCTGGTTGATATTAAGACTGCTGACCACAGTCTAAGCAATCAATAGCAGCAAGCAACACGAAGTTGCTGCTTATAGTACGCCCACCATGAAGGTAGACTATAGAGCTGGGGAAATGTGAACCACCGCAATGAGGAGTAGTGTCGAGGATGAGAAAAAGTGTTTGGAGTTGTTCAAAGTGGACTTCACACTTTGATTCAGTGTGAGACATGCTAGAGTGGTTCGGGAGTGGTTGGGATAACATCAGTAACAGCCATGACATGACATGAATCAACATACAACTTAAGGGGGCCTCTGGAGTAGTCAAAGTGGCTGATTGAGGGTCTGGAGTTAATTCATTCACTGAAAAAATGCCATAAAACATTTACATTCAATAGGATGCATGAACTCACCAGTCATTGATGAATCTGGTACAGCCGGAGGATCATCAAACTCAATAAAATCATCCTCGGGCCCGAGATACAAGTCCAGGTCATTGAATAGAGGGAGATCATTAGCCCCTGCCGGATATGATTAAGCTGGAATTAATTGAAGAATTTTCAAAGTTAGCATAGGTGTATTTGAATTCAGGTACATACCAGGAATGTCATCCTCAGGCCCGAGATACAAGTCCAGGTCATTGAAGAGAGGGAGATCATCAGCCTGCACCGGATATGATTGAGCTGAAAGTAATTCATGAATTTGCAAAGTTAGAATGTGCATGTGAATTGAGATCCATACCGAGAAGTATACCCAAGCCATCTGGACCAGTTGATGACCCAGAATCAGAGTCCAAGTCTTCATCCAGCCCAAGGTAGATATCATCCAATGCATCTATGAAATGTCTGGTCACTTGAAAGAAATAACACAAACAAAACATACCTAGGGACATCCGGGACTCAGATAATTGATTCACATCCATTGTGTTGTACTGAGTGACTGGAGGGTCATGAAATCTGACCCCAGGTTGAGAGCTCATGATGTATGATGAACTGATGGGCTGATTGATAACTGATAACCTGGAAGTTCAACATATGGCCAGCGCCTGCTGAAAGTTGAATCATGACCAAACAAAGACAAACAATCAGTGATTTTCATCAATGTCCTTCAATTGTGTGTTTTCCTTTGAAACCTCATCCCAGTGATAACAGATTTCAACCTGATTTCAAGCCTTTTACTTGTATCATCTCAATAACAATATCTACTCCAATTCAATCCTCTTTGGCCGGTCTCAAGGTCTCCACTGCTCAGCTTGTGGGCATTATTGCCTGGGCTCGGCTCACTCTGGCTGGCACAAGGGAAGCCCATCATGCTCTGACAGCACAGGCCACAACTCTTGTGGTAAGTTGTATATCTTGACTTATCTTCCTATTGGGTTCTCTAATATCTGGGTAGAGAGCGATCATCCAGGAGGTTGGGAGGTTAAGAAGAGTCTTTACGCGTCCAGAGTTGTGGCATCTTGCTTCAAGGAGTTGATGAGAGTGAGGTCTATGACTCCCCGGGTGTGGCCTAACTGGCACAGCATCAGCCATAACAACCCCCGTATATTGAAACACTCCTGGTGCAGCAAGATTCATGCTTGGACTGCCTTAGGTGACCATTCCTATGATCTCCCAGTCATGACTAACCCATCCGCCACCCCACTCACTGTTGACCTTTCCTCTCCTCTTCCCATTCCATCTGCTCCTGTCCCTCAATTCCCACCCAGCCTCACTGGCCCTTCAACTCAGGTGACCTCTGGGTTCTGGGACAAAGGCAAGGGTAAGACAGTTGATGTGAGCCTTGAGCTGGAAGTCGGAGGGAGCAGAAAGAGGAAGTCTCTCCTAATTTCTGGCAACTCCTCCCAACCTCTGAAGTCAGCGATGAAGTCTCACAAGCGGGCCAAGTCCACTTCTTTTTAAATGTCTAATGAACTGCTAGATGACTTCTTTCCTGGAAGTTTTGATGATGGAGTAGTGGATGTTGAGTTGATATAGCAGCACTCTGATAGCTCAGACCATTGAGGGTGGGATTGATATTTCAGTGTAAAGTTACAATAAAGACAGGGGTGTCGCAATTGTTGTGAGAAAAGTGATCAGTTTCTTCAATAAGGTGATGAGGTGAAACAATTTGAATCATAACCTGTAGTTATCTAAGGTGAAAATATGATGTGCTTCATCAATAAAGACATGCTTAAGTCTATAGCTGATAGAGTTAACCCATTAATAAAAGTCATCAGTACCAACTTGATGCACTAAAACAATGATTATCTGCACAGACAAAATATTACTGATCTGATGATATTGGCCGCCTGGGATGATTGTGCTAGACAAGTGTCAAGTAAGGTCTTCAGTCAGAGTGACTAAAGAAGTGATAACTATGAATAGACTGTTGAGTACGAGTATAGACACAGTAAGGAATGTTAAGCTCTTTCCACTGCCTGTTGGCATGATATATATGACATGATCACCAGTCATACAGCTTTGTATAACTTCAACTTGTTACAGAGAGGTAAAAGAAGGAGAGGGTTGTTCTGAAAAGAGGGGATATTAGTGTTCTATTAGGTTGGGGTGAATGAAGATATAAGATAAAAAAGGCCTTGGGGGGACTCCTAGAGGCGTTTTAGAGTTAATACCTAATATAAGATATATTGGTGGAATATAGCCACTATTTCTTCAAAAATATTGACGCTAATCAACACAGTTGTTTGTTTATTGGCGCTGTATATAGTGGTCTTGAGGGGACCTAGCAATCTGTCAAGGAGCTAATCTTCGTAATCATGCTCTGCAGAGGGTGATTCAGGCAACAGTTTCTTAACACCATTCTGGAATTGATCTATGGTTGCATTCCATCTTTTGCTAACTCTCTGCATGGATGAGACTACTGTGTAAGATATCTTGGTGAGTGCATTGGTGGATTGTAAAGCACAATACTTTCAGCCCCCCTTTAAGGCCATATATGCTGATTATGTCATATACAAGCAATATTGTCATGAATTCATAAATGAGGATTGTGTATGAGTTGCTCAAGGTCAAAGAGCATGAAAGACTAGGTGTTAGAAGGGATGTATGAGTGTAAAAAAATTTTGGACTAATAAGATCAGAGTCAGCAAAAGTATTTATAATATTAACTACTTATCTGCTTAGTCCCACAAGGAATAAAAATGATTTCACCAGCTATAAACTGGTAGTCAGAAGGACAAGCTAATTTTAATCAATCATTAAACATTTTAAGTCAATAATCTAAGCAACAACTTCTGTTCAAGCATATTGACACTTTCTTTGAAGACAATCTGAGTCTTACATATGTGATTGAGAAGCAAACCTTAAACCTTGGTTGGCCTTACTATTTGCCTTTCTATATGTAGCTAACAATCTAGCTGGTCCACCAAGTAATTCCTGCAAAATAAAGTTCACTGCTAGAGTTGGACTCAGCTTTCTGAAGAATGTGAATTGGAAGTAGATAAAGTCTTGTGAGAGCTGCTGACTTGTCTCTTGTGCTTGAGAGCCATATATATATAAATTAAACAAAAAATAATAATAATAAGTGACTGGTAGAGAAAAGACAGAAGTAGTCTGAAAGTTGGATATAGATTGTAGTGGTATAAAGGTGCTTAGTCATTATATCTGAATTCAATCACATTACTCATCATGTAATCAGTGGGTGCACATACCATGTGATTGCCTAGTTACTGAAAACTTATTATCACAGATTCAGATAGCTTGTACATATCTTGATAGTCTAGATATTGTGATTATAATTAACTATTAGAGTTAGAATGAGTAGTAATACGATCTGTGTCACTACAAATATTGGTATTAGTAAGCTCCAAAAGCCTGACCAAAACATTAAGTACCTAACACCACTAGATTGCCCTAGGTCGCCAAACAAAATCAGATAAGAGAATACAAAGATATTCTTTGGTTTCTTGTCATTTCGATCAAATAATTTTATATAAAGGATACTGGTTATCATTCTATTCATCTGAAAGAATACTGAATCCATCTGGGATATACCCTGCCTCTCATATTTATATATTATTGATATTGCTGATTTGTAATTAAATGAAATGCAATTAAATATAGGATCACAAACTTATATGAAAGATTGGCTGTGAGTTTATTGAACCTTCTCTTTGAGTATCTCAGTCACTGATTATTGCCTTAGGCAATCCATATAACTCATACACCTTGAAGATGACAAGCTTGGTGACTTTTTGGATAGTGTAGGTCATATGACTGGGTACCAAATGGACCATTTTGGTGAGTAGGTCTATCATTACCGTCACTAGGTAGTACTTGTGTAAGGGTCCCACAAAATCGATTCCTATCACCTTCTAGGGACGGGGCAGCATAGACAGAAATTTCAGTAGTCTATATGGTGGTTGGTTGGGCGCCTTACTCCATTGGCATGTTGCAGAATGAGCATATACTACACTATTGTTTTCCACCATATGTAGTAGTGCAGATAAGGCAATGTCTTCTTTGCCTCAAGTTGGGCTAACAGTGAGTGCACTTAAATGATTACCACCTCCTGCAGGTGTCTGTCCTTGACCTTAATGCCATGCTTCAACCTGACATTCCAGGCCCGCTGATCATCAGTGATATAGCAGTTATATGTTGTAAATACCATGTAATAACATAAAACTAACCTACTGTTACAGGGAGTATGGAATACTACCATTGAAATAGCAGAATACCGCATCCAGAATCATGCCACTGTGCTGTTAGTTTCTTTTTCAACAACTGTTGAGGAAAGATGTTGGGTAACTCCGATGGCATTGAGGAGGGAGGAAGATCTGCAGGAGACAACTAGGTGCTTGTAGAATGCATGGAGAGAGCTGAGAGAGGTGAAGAAGATATTAGGGATTGGCAATTAGGATTCTACATAGTCTATCTGTAAACATCTTTGATGCTCAGTGTAGGAGCTGAGCTAAAGCTGAGGGGAGGAAATTACATCTTTTTGTGATATTCTCCTTGCACTTCTACCTTCTAATCTCGACCTTTCTGCAGCATCTAAGATTGTCTTGCTTCAAACTGCCTTTATTCTTATAGTCTGATCAAACACGCATCTTCAGCAACTGATATCAAGATAAAAAAAATGCACTTTAGTCAACCACTTGAAAGGACCTCTTAGGTCTATGTGTTTGTGGCTAGCAAAGGACCTAGTGGGTATGTTTTAAAATGGTATTCCCAGTATTTTACCCTATGTACTGGGATGTTCCAGTCCACACTGAAGCAAGTATCTGGGCCATCCCAAGGACTTATTTTTTATCTTTCCCAATCCCAACTAGAACGTCAATCACCCGAGCCTCCACTCAACAATGAAGAGCTCTGTGCTATACTTCATAAGTTTATGCCAATTGGCTCCTATGATAATTCTGAAAGTGAGTATCCGATAGTTGTATATGTATGTTTCTGCTAATTCTATGTCAGTTCAATCAATTGGAGATCGCCTGTATGATTACCAACACTGTCATGGACCTCTTCCTCGCCCTACTATAGCACAACTCCTTGAGGCTGACAGACCATTTCATATGGCTTAGGCAAAAACATGCGACAAACTCCGAAAAGCAGATGCAGACCTCTGAAGGATGCAAAGGGTGAGAGAGGCGACCACAGAAATGCTGGAGGTGTTGGATACCCTTATTGTCACTTGTGAGGATCCCTGTAAAATGTAAATATTAGTCAAGCTCAGATAGTAGACATGACTGTATACTCAACTCAGTACTCAGTACTTCATACTCAATATTCCAGGCTCCAGACTCCGGATGTGGTACTTGGTACTTGGGATTCGGGACTTGGGACTTAGGACTTGGATGATGGCGATATTCCAGACTCCAGACTCCAGACTCCAGACTCCAGACGCAGTACTCGGGATTCGGGACTCAGATGATGGTGATGCCGGACTCTGGACTTGGTTGTCAGTATTTGTGAATGTAAACTACACATGGGGGCAGTATGGTATATGTACATTACCTACATCCCCATGCTCTGGTCATTCTAGGTGTACTGTCTACTGGCATTTGCGACTTACTCTGTGTGGTCCTTGCTGATGGTTCCATCACAGCCCTCTTGCCCTGCTTCCTCTTTGGTGCTGGCAATGTGTTCCTCCCATTCATGTTCACATGCTCCATAACATCCCCTGTGGCCTTGGCATTTAACCTGGTGAGGAGATCGCCCATTCGTGATGTCAGGAGTGCATCTGATGTGGCTGGCTTGACCTTGCAAGGGTTCAGAATTGATATTCGGACTTCTGTCCCTTTGGTGGCTGGACCTCCCGAATATCTGCATTTCTTTTGCAGGGATCTCACATCAGCCGAGTCATCATCCACATCATCCTCCAGAGGATGAGCTATACTCTCGGCATCACTCGCCACTTCTGTTTACGAATTCCAAGGTCTTTGGATTGTGACCCTGTGCTGCTTTCTTACTACATGGGTCTGAGGAGAGGGCAACTTGCCGGATAAGACAGACGGCACCATGTCCCCATCTTTGTTCTTCCATGCTTTGAACAGAAATGTGGGACCTTCATTTTTTTCCTGCCGGGCGTACCAGAAATTGAGCAAAGCTGTGGTATCCCAATTTTGCAGCTTTGAAGGCTCCTTCAAGTCAACATCTGCCAGAAGATATGTCCGGGCCACAAAGTCATCCTGACTTTGAACTATGGCACTCCATGGCACAACAGCCTTGTCCTTCCCCGAACATATCCCTGGATCCATGAAGTCAACAAATTCTCGGATGTTGTGACGACAGACTTACGATAGTGCGATGTGAGAAACGCCCTCACAATGGCTTTCTTCTCCTCCAGCTTCGTGTCCATGATGTCCAGAAGCAATGGCTTCCCAGCCTTGTCCGTGTTGAGTTCGAAAGCTGGCTTTTGGATTCTTTTGCGACCTCCCTTGACCTGTCTTCCTCCATCCTGTGCCCCGGCACCTATTATAGTGTTGGTTAACAGTTGACATCCAGTATATAAAGTTCAAACACTTACCAAACTGTTTCTGGACCTACTCCTGCCAAACTGGCTCAATGTCCTCCCAGTCCTTCATCTTCATGAAGCTGTCCCATCTCCTAATGCCTCGTTATCATCATGCCTACATGATTGTGTTGAGATGAAAGATCCGCAAAGACAGGTAAAATTCACTTACATCCCAAACAGCACCTCTCCCTTTTCATTCTTCCAAGCTGACATCACAAACACTCTCATCCTGCATTGCCTCTACATCTTGTTCAAAAAGTGCTCCATATACGCCAGTCCCTTTTTGCGAGTAACTTGTGCTTGAATCTTCAGAGGCAGACAGTTGTTCTACCACTCTTTCACGGTTTCCTTTGCCTTCTCCAACTTGTTGTCATCCAATTCAGCCATGACTCTCTTCACGGCCGCCTGATAATGCTTGAACATACCAGGATCTCCTGGATTTGCCCCGGACTCATCCTTAATCCTCTTCAGCACCTCTTCACATTTCTGCTGGTGGACCACCATCCTGGGTGTCCATTTCCTCCCATACTTGATCACATCCTTCCTTTCCTTCTTTTTCTTGTTGTTGAACAACCAAGTCTTGTACATCTAAGAGTTCACGGAATTATATGATGTTAAAATTTAGTTTCTCAACACAACATAGACACATCACCTGCTTTCTCTTCTTCCATTTTTTTTGGTCCACCTTAGGAGCAAACAATCTGGTCGCCCTTGCTATGGCAGTAAAAACCACTCACTTCTGGCTCCTTTTTGCCAAAGTCCACTCAGGAAGGTAGTTCTTCAACTCCGAAATTTTGTTGTCCATGAGCTTCTGCGACTATGGCTGCTGTGCCCTTTGTCTTCTGGAAGTCAAGTTGGTGGAATGGACTATTCTTGCCATAGTGAATTGGATTGGTGAATGGGCTGGAGATATGCAAGGTGGAAGTATTAATTAATTGTGCGAAGTTGAACTTTGAGCAAAGACTAATAATAGGTTAATTGACCTATGTAGGAAGTGAAGCTATTAATGGAAATGAATTTGTAATGAGCCAACAAGACCACACAACATCATATTGCAATAAAAATTCATCACACCTGAGCTTATGGGTTGCTTGCAAAAGTTGTAAATAAGATGAAAATAGGTAGATGCACCCCAGTGCAAAAATCCCACAGGGTAGAAGCCAGGGGCAGCAAAGGTAGGAAGACTTGGGTTAAGGTCCCACTTGCAAGCACAAGACGACATGCCCACAGGTCCATGCCTGACTCTCCCCCAGGATCACTCACAATTCAGCCAGTTCAGGAACCAACTCCTTGGGAAGCCTTTCCTGGCAATACTTATGAGCAAGACCTAAGCTCATTTGAGCCTTTGCAACTGCCACAAACCATGGTAAGTTCATGCGATATGTTTTAGTGTTCAAACCATGGTTGAGCATTAAAACTTACAGAGTCAAAATGATTACCTCAGGCAATGGCTGCCAAGGCAGGAATCATATCTACATCACCTCCTGGATTGAGAAGCTCCACCAGAAGACAGAAGATGCATCATCTGTGACCAGGATGGGGTATACAAATGTCAAAATTGTCTTGGTGAGCTACTCTATTGCAGGGGCTGTTGCAGGAGTCAACATCGTACCAATTCATTTCACTGGATCAGCCAATGGAATGGACGATTCTTCGAGCGGAGCTGCCTCACTCATGTGGGACTCATTATACACCTTGGCCATGATGACAAACAATATCTGGTGCTCACAGATAGTTGGAATTTGTTCGAAGAAGATGAGCCGGAAGACCAGCTTGACCCTGAAGATCTGCCATTTGTATCTGGACCCGAGTTCCAGCCCAAGGAAAACACCATGGTCATCGTCAACAAGTTCAGTGTTCATTGCCTAGAGGTTCAATGCTGTGATTCTCCAAATGCTATGAGTCTGGACATTCAAATGTTTCGACATGGATTTTTCCCTGCATTGTTTAACAGGCTGAAGACCATGTTCATCTTCAGAGTGCTTGATGATTTTCTATTGGATAACCTTGAATGCGGCACTTTGACGATGAACTATTATAGCAAGCTCCGGTGAATGACCTCCAGCATGTTTCCTCACCTTGTTCTAGTAATGCTTTACCACCATCATCTACTGGACATGATATTGACAAAGCATGTGGCAAGGACCAATACCGAGAGCTCATGAGGGTTGCTTGACAGTGGAGGCAGTTGAAGACAATGAAATGGCATGGCTTTGGCCATCGTTCTGAAATCCCGAGCACAGGGGAGCTCGCACTGTTTTGCCTAGCATGTCCTTAGCCCAGAATCAATATGGTGTTGTCAGGGGATGAATCACTAGATGAGTGAGTCCTGTTCTATGCCAATGTGACCTCAGCAATAATAGGAACTATCCAAGTTGTAAATACACCTGGTCATTTGTGATGAATGGAAATTTCAAAGTAGAACATCTGCATCCCATAAAGCCATTCGATGAAGTTTGGCTATCAGATGGGCTGGGATTCATAATAAAAAAGAACAGGTATAAAATGCATCTAGCAGAGGCTACTGACACAGCAGAGAAATCAAGCTGCAACAACCACCAGGCAGTCAATCAAGCTAATGCTGCTCGGCACAAGCTGGAGTCCACGGGTATCGGGGGAGTTGCCTGTGCCCAACATGGTTGCTTTGTCCCTCACTCCATGGTTGATTTTCAGAAAGGTGAAAAGCAAGTCACACATGCCATTCTGCAATCATAAGTTAACCAAACATCACGTGCAGACAAATGAACATGGACTACACCCTTTGCGAGGCTTCCCAGCACAACATGGAAGGAATCACCAGGGCTATCATCTTCTATGATATCAACTGTCAGTACAACAAACACTTCCGGGTTCAGGTGGATCGGAGCCAATTTCTCGAAATGTCACCGGGACTGACAATCATTCCCGGAATTGGGTTGTGGCATGGACATGGACATCAGGACAGCTGCTATGTCTGGTATGCTTCCAATTTTATTGAGGGCATCGGCCGGATCAATGGAGAGATAATGGAGACGCTATGGGCACATCTCAATCTGATTTCCCCTGCAGCTCAGGGAATGTTGTCTCCACACTGAAAGGAATGCCTTGATTATCAGATGAATGACTTGAATTTCTGCAAGATGATCCATATGAAAAGGACCCTTTGCCGTAAGTTCAAGCTGGCAAGGAATGGCATCCTCGAAAGTGGAAAGGCATTCAACAGACTGGATGAAGCAGCACCAGCACATTTAAAAATGGAGTGGTTAGCCAGGGAGAGGACAGCTCAGTCGAGTAGATTAAATGATCCTGCGGCAATGGATGAATATGAGATCAATATCAAGAAGGGTGCATGGACTTCCATTGTCTCCGTTGAGGTCCAAGTTAACATTGCACTCAGCACCAAGCAAAAAGGAGATTGAGCTTAGATTATTAGAGGAGGGCAATGCCCGCAATGCAGCACCCTCATGCAGATCTACATGGATATCCACCGGGTTGGCAATTGAGGAGGCTCAGATTGCTTTGCTCATTGAGGTCCAAAGAATTGGAAGAAGATCTACAGAGACACAGAGATTAGACATTGCCCAGGCAATGAGATTGTCTCCAAGGACAGATAGATGGCTTCACTCGTTCTGCTCTTATGCATCTCAGGGAGGGGTTTGATGCAGATGATGAACCTGACGACTTGAATATAGACATTCTTGATGGTCTCGATGATGACCAGGCTGATTTCACTGAGACATCTGATACATGGGCAAATTCTCCTGAGCTCACTGTAATTCTGTTGCCATCCAACCTTGGGGTTGATCAATGCAGACATTGTATAGCCGAGGATCTGATTCCACTGGAGATATCGCTTCATGAAGGACAGGCCAATGACGCCCTTCACAATCTCCAAATTCACTTGTGCAACAAGGCCATCTTGTTCCGAACGACTGTTAGGCAGGCCAAATCCCAAGCCTTGAAAACTCGAGCTTGGTCCCAGGTGACGTCGGTGCAGCAGGCAGTGTCCCTCCATGCCAGTATATATTCAAAGACCAGGAAGCAAATGATCAAACTTGAGCCGGGGCAAGACCAGCTTCAGAAATACAAACCCCTGCTTTGCGAGCAACTCAAAATCAGCACTGCAGTGGGTGATCCAAATGCCTGAGGTCAACGGAATGAATCTCTCGCTTGGTTTTGGTCTGTTGAAGTCGACCTCGGTGGTCCGGATCAATCATGGAATGAGGAATGTGAGTTCCTTGCTTGTCCTATCCTGACATGGGCCCACCTGTATATAGTTTATACCACCCTCAGCCCACCTGTCTAATACAATATTTTATAATCCCCTCGGCCCGCCCGTCTAATTAAATATGTGTCTGGGCCCACCCGTAAATGTGATAACAAGTACCCTTCACATATCAGTCTATCTAATACACATCTACCTTAATACACCCATCTACATAATTTCCAACTACCTCAGCCCATCCGTCTACTGAATATTCATGTACATCGGCCCACTCATCTACTTTACATATTCCCTACATGGGCCCACCCGCCTCCATCAGGAATAATATTCCTCCTGGCCCATCTGTCATAGTCGAGGATATTTTTACCATAGGCCCATGGTCTGTCTGCCCATATGGTACAGGATATTATGCATGTCCGTTCCCTCGTATTATACGGAGATAGGTCACTGTAATATGTGATTTGACGATGACTTCATTATTCTGGACATCAATCATGTTCATGAGGTAGTGCTGGATTTTTGTGAGTGCTCATGCACACAAAGTCACACAACATAAATTCTTCGAGCCTGTCTGTATCCTGCAATGTGCTCTGACCCCAAATCAGCTGCCACCTTCCGACTTCTGCAACACTTCCAGATGTTGACTTTCAAGTCACAAGTGTCTGCATTTGAATATTGGCAGACACTTGCCTGTCTCACAGATAACACAGGAATCAAGCCCTGCAATGTAAGCATGTTGTATGTCTATGAAAGTTAGACTTGCTAACATTGAATTGATAGGATCACTATGAAAGCTTACTGCACATGATCAAGCAATGGCAGAACATCACACTTCTAAAATGCTCTGGCCGAGGTCATGATCCTGCTGGTGTCAATACAACTGAACCTGGAGGATGTGCGGTCCTTTGTCACGCCTGCCCTCATCCTGGAAAGAACTTACCAGATGACTGGAGAATGGCGCCCTCTGACAAGCAATGGCTGTACGCACAATATTTTGCTATTGACGCAAATTTTCACTTGGTACGGAAGAACATGTCCTCTGATAGCATTGACCCTGGTTTGAGTAAATGGTGGTCTTATTTTGTCAAGGAGACTGGCTTGAAACTGTTCCTGAAGGATACTGGAAAGGTTTCACATGAGGTACATGAGCACTTTCCTTTTACATTGCTATCACTGACAGAACAACTTAGAATAGCACTTGCATTAGTCACAATGCTGTGAACCTCGCTGAAACAAAAAACTCACGAGGGCTGGCTGTGATGGGAGCAGGGACTGTAGACTGTTCTCATCACAATTTCAAGTGGCCATGTGGAGTGGGGAATTTTCAGCAAGGAGAAAAGTATGTATTTAATTAAATGATCTTCATCACATAACTTACAACTTCGCACCAGGTATGTGAACATGGACTATCTCTTCTTTTCGACCCCGCAGCACTCTGACGAAGTCCTCACACTCAACATGTCTTATGACATCACTTGTCAGTGGAGCAAACATCTGTGGGTCCACATGTCAAAGTACCCATCGTGTCTACACTTCGAGCATGATGGAAAGACAATGACATTCCTCATTCCCAAGTTTCACTTACCAGCCCATATCACCGCCTGTCAGATATCATTTTCACATAACCTTATCAAGGGGATGGGATGCACCAATGGTGAGGCTCCGGAGCAAGGATTGGCCAACATCAATCCTGTCGCTACAAGCACATGGGAAATGGGTCCTGGTGCACACAGAGATACCCTCGACGATCACTTCAGTTACTATGTATAATTGGAAGAAGGTGACTAACTTTAGTATGTGTTCATCATTGTCAGTGCAGCAAACATTGAAAATAATGGTCAATAGGTATCAATTTATTGAGCAAGATCAAAACTGCAATTCCTGAGTGTGAACAACACCAACGCAACTTTGAAGAATTCAACCGTGTGCTGACCAAAGAATGACCGAGTGAAGTAGCTCAGTGGAAAGAAGTTGTTGAAAGCTGGGAGTGTGACCTTTCAAGCAAAAATCTGTTTGAGATAATGACAGTCTGTAAGTGTGACTCACTCTTTATGTTAGTTTTTGACTGAACACATATAGCCATGATGCTGGCTGCCGTGCACCTCAAACTGTCTCAACAGGAAGCCAAAGACCTCAAAAATGGGCTCAACAATTCACTGCATATGGATATCTCACCCAGTGTACTGATATTGTCTGGAATGGACCTCGAGGAACAACAGTATGTGTTTGGAATTTGTTTCTTATTCATTGTATATAATGATCTACAGATACCGCCTACAATGGGATCTGACTGCTCTCAGTGCCCATCCAACAGATCTGCAAATGACGAGGCTGCAGGAACACTCAAATGCACTCCTGCGGAAGATAGAGCAGTGGTGCAACATTCAGTCGCTCCACATGCCTGCAGTTGGCTGCCTTTGTGCAGCTGAACTTGCGAATGCACCAATGATCCGTGAGGAAAAGGCACATGAAGTCAAGCTGTGGCTTCCATTGAAGGTCAAGGAGACCACTGAGCTATGTGAGGGGCTGCTTTGTGCATATGAGTGGGAGTTACGGCACACACAGGTTCATAAAGCTCTGGACAAGCTTTGCCGACAACTTCAACTTCATACTCACCTCTATAAGTTCAAGGACATGTACATCCGTGGTCAATGAGCTAATACTAGGGCGACCACGGTGCTCAACAAAGTGGAACAAAGCATGAACACTGCTGTTGCGCAGTATTGCAGAGCCTGGTCAGCTGTCAAGACGCTATCTGTGGCCCTGGGCAACCCAAACTGGGAAGTCGAGCTGCCAGAGTTATGACCGGCTGATGTTTGGGGGATGGCTGAGGGAGAAACTGGGTAATTCAAAGGCACCCACACCTTGTCCTGGATCTGGAAGACCCGCGGTGTAGCTGGAGTTGGTGAAGATGATGAGGCTGTCCTATCTGAAGGTAGGTGTTCTCATCCTTGACAGGCACGGAATGGAGAATTGACCTAATCCTTTGAATAGGATTGCATATCGAGTGGTGCAAGTAGTGCTAGGGGCAGAATTGTTTGCGGGTAGTTGTGCTGAACCACCACTTCTGCCGCTTGGCAAAATTTTCAAAGCGCTACAAGGCTATTCTATGACAATGTGTAACTAGGAAACACCATTCGAGGACATCAGGACATCCACATCCCACTGTCCGTCATTGCGTGAGGTGTGTTCAATACCATGATCAACATGCTCCAATGCCACGAAATCATAAACCTGGCCCTCCAACACTTCATTTCCATCAACTGGCTCTCGTTCGATCACATCTTTCTTGCATTCCAGTTGCGCAAATGCTGTGTCAATCTCATCAAGTGATATGGATTCAGGACCCGCGAGATTGTCATCAATATTCTGAGTCTGAGCTGCAAGTGGTGGTGCCCATGCAAAATTCACTTTGAGGTCAGCAGCTACTTCACTGTTAATGCCTGGTTGGGCATTTGTGTGCATGTGCGCATGTCGGTGACGAATTGGCTTGCCGTTAACGACGGCCTTCTGATGACTATGATAGCGAAGATTTGCTCAAATCTTCGCCAGCGCTTCAAATGTGTTGACCGAGAGATTGCAGCGCTTCGGAGACTGAGTGCTACCCATATCCGAGAAGAGGCGTTCGACATCAGCGGCATGGGGAACAATGGATAAGAGGGTGATTGCAAGTGCCTTCAGAGGATGTCCTTCAGCACTGACTGCGAGACTTTCCCACCACGCTAATCCATCAACCTGTCCACCTGAAAATGGTGCACGACACAGGTTATAAGCTTTGAGGTCATTGACGAGCAGTTTGGCCTTTTGCTCTCCCCATCGCCATTGTTTAGCAACAGCAAGAGCAGTTTTGACCATGAACTCGAATGGTCTTCCTTTTGAGGCATCCATCACAGCAAGTTTTTGGCACATTGGGTGGAGGAAGAGTGCGAGAGAATGAAGTTCCGTGTTAATTGCATGGAATCGACGGTTGAAAACAGATTTCGCATGCATCCAAAATCCAGTATCATCATCATCAGCATCGAGTTCGAGCTGTGACATCTGCCTCGCACAGCGGATGAGCTCCAACATGCAATCAGCGAGTGTGGCTTCCCGCGACTCCAAATTTCCGATTGCATCAATGAGGAATTTAACTGTCTTCACAAGCTGATTGAGCAGTTTCCAGTACTGAAGATCATGAAGGACTGTTGCAATAACTGCAGGGGCAACTGGTGTCTGATTGTTGGTTCGTTTCTGAGCATCGGGACACAAACATGTATGCGACAATGGACTCCTGTAGTGATGTTGTCAGAATATGAACATTATGTTTAAAATTCACTTACCAGTATGCTAGGACACTCATGCTTTGTAATATAAGTGCGTAAAATCGAGACTCGCAGTTTTGTTTCATCTTCCGATTGATACCCTGCTTCTTTGCCTCACCATTGAGTTGCCCACCCCAGTAGTGAGATGAATTAAAGAAATTCACAATGCAGGTTGACTTCAATACAGTTTGCTTCATCAGTGGAAATGAGCATATCTCGCCAATGAGGGTGTTTAGGCTATGCAAGAAACACGGGAATGTCTGAATTATTGACAAATCAATACATGACAAAATCAGCAAGACAACACTTACAAGAACCCAAAAGTAAGATTCTTGAAATTTTCGGCAGAAAGATTGCATAATGGTGGGATTGTCTGTTGTCACAGCTATGACTCATTTTCCATCATCAATCTCCATGGTCTTCATTGCCTTTTTTGACGCAATGAGCAGGTTGTCTGTAGTACCTCGACTGCCAGTCATGTCCTCGAGAGCGAGAACAACAGGAAGTTGCTTCACCTCAACTGCAACAGACCCATACAAACTTCTCTTTAGTAGGTCTTCCCAACCATCAAGCAAAAGAGTGTGTTGGTTTCGTGCTTTGAGCCTGTCAATCTCTTCTTGTTGGACATGAACTGATTCGGTGTCCATCAGTGTGTGTGATAGCACATATTGGGAGGGGGCTGTGTACGATGGCCGAATTTCGTTGAGGAACTCAAGCAAGTAGTCATTCTCACATACGGAAAAAGCTATATTTGCATCAATTATGAACCTAAAGCCAGTTCATTCACATTGAGTCTCAATTGGCTTATAGATGCTGTAAAGTTACTTACTGCAATAACTTGACATTCGTGCGAGAGTGCTGTTCCTTTGTTAGGGGGTAATCCGCGAAGCCAATCAAAGTGGATTTTTTTTTCCGTTTACCGAGCGCGACTGGTTCTAAACTACCTTGTGGGGTAGGAGAAGCATCGGCCATATCAGAATTAATGAATTCTACAGCATCTTCTCCACCAGCCTTGCCCATAACAAACACATGTGCCTGTTTTCGTATTTCTGCCGGACATATTTTACACTTGTGAATGAGGTGGTTTGGGAGTTGGTTGTCATGGCCTTGGATGCGAAGAGCATCTGGACAGTGTTTGCAGGACCAGTAATAGTGTCCAGATTTGTTATCAACCTTCTCACCACAATCAAAATTGTCAGCTATGAAGGATGAGACAGGGCGCCCAGCGAGTGCAGCCGTGGCAGACATTGGGGACTCATAAATGATTGTCTACTATATAGTACAGGCTGTACAACAGAAAATTTCTTCTAATCTACAGGTAAGGAAGTGCAGTTGCTCTGACTCGAACAGAAAATGATCCTCAGTGCTTTGTCATTCTGCCAGATTCTGCCCACGGAATTCTGCCATCTGCCGGGCAGAACTGGTTTGGCAGAATGGCGGACTTCTGCCCACAACACTAGGTGCAAGTCTCAGGCCCAGGCTAACCGATAGGCTGAAGAAGTCAAGCTCCTGCAAGAGAAGATGTGTCATGTAGCTAATTTACTTTCCTGGCATGCAGGGTGGTGGGAGGAGCAGGCAACTCATAGGGCTGCCCTAGCCGCACCTGAAGAGGAGGGGATCCAGGGATATGTGAAATGCCAGGCTGCTCTTTGGAGGGCTATGCAGGACAGATTCCAGGAGATGTGGAGTATTGTGCCTGCTCTTCTCCAGTCTCCATCCCCCACTATAGAATTCGCCACAATGATGGAGAAGCACCATCAGGCACTGAGATCTCTGGCTTGCAAGAATACCAATTTTGAATGGGGGCCTTATGTCAGCCTCATCTCTAGTTTGATGCTTAAGGCTTGCACACTGAGGGTCTTGTACTAGGGCGGCAGTACTCTCTGATTTGATGCTTCACTGTCAATGGTTTAGAGTGTTTTGTGCATCAAGGGCTATCTCTAATCTGATACTTTGAAGCATCAACACTACAGGTATAGGTGACAAATGATGTGAGAATGATGCACAATATGATGAGGACAATGCAATGCAACACATCTTATCTGAAATACCAGAGCTTATCATTTTTTGCATTATGTAATTACTGAATTATGATATCTCCCTTGTTCTCGTCATGTTGGGTTCTGACTTGGCCTGAGTGAGGACAATTAGACGTGTTATATAAACTTATATATCACATGACTACATTTATTTTTTTGAATACATTTGTATACCGTGTCATGTACCTAAGACAAATAGTGGTTGCAAGCTCTGAGCCTACAGTAAAGTGAGTTGGAAAGTGAGATGTAAGGAGTAGGACTAAAGGTGACTGGGTCAATATTGAAATAAAAGTGCTTCGGCTGGTTATTGTAAGAAGGATTGAGTTAGAGAGGTGTAAAAATTAGAGATAGATTAACCATGGTCTGCAAAACAGCCTGGGACATCCTTGGAGAAAGCATGGGATTCAGCAATGAATTTTGTGAGTGCTTCAAGTCCAGACTTGGTACCAAGTATGACAGGTAGAGAGAGAGTGCACGAGGCAGCACACAAATGGTGTCGGTATGCATCGAAGTTGGGACATTCTGTGAGTATGTGAGCACACATTTGTTGAGGGTGGCCACACGGGCATATACAGATTCAGTTGGGACGAAATGTGCATAGTACTCGCCACAAAAGAAGTGTCCGAGGAGAGTTTGGATAATGCATGAGTGTGTTGCTCGGGTGCCATTGAAAAACAGTGAAAAGGTAAAAGTTTAGTGGAAGGGGGAGTGGTTAGGGCAGTGGCAGCAAGGTTGGTGTGTGAGCGTGAAGCCCATTCAGTGTGCTATGTTTTAAGAGTGCGGGATTTAGCTTTCTCACAAGCCCAAGAAATGGTGGACGTGAAAATAGGATGGTGGTTGACGGCAGCTTTGGCGATACTGTCTGTGCGCTCATTGCTGAAAATACCTTTATGACCTGGAATCCAAATGAGTTTGACATCAAAAGGATTCAAGGTGAGGAGAAGGTTATCAACATGACGGCAGAATAGGATGGATGCGCCTTGGGCTGGGTGCACAGTGGTATTGGTGATGGTAGAAAGGGCAGCCTGATTGTCTGAGAGGAAAAAGAGATGTTTGATATGTGGATTTTGTGCGAGAATGTGGGTCACTGCACCTGTGCTACCTGCAAGCACAAACATTTCTGCATCATAAACTCCTGTGCGCTTGCCTAAGCCCCAGTACCCCATCTGAACTTCATGACCTTCTAAGTAAGCAACATATCCAGCACCCATGTGACGTTGACCCGAAGCGCAGTGTCATGAACCATCAGTGAAGACAAGAAGTGTGGTGGGGTCCTGAAGAGTGTTGTGGATGCAGGTTTTGACGGAGCAGATGTATTCCATGCATTCGCGCTGAGTCATTTGAGGGTTTGGGATGGTTTTGCATAGGCGGTTGTCCCAGGGGTGATGGCGAGACCATGGAGGAGTGTGATATGGAAAAGGTGTTCTGCAGTAGGGGTTGTAAGACTAGCAAGATGATGTATGATAGTAAGTGGTTTAGACTTTAAAGCAGTAACAGTAGGAATAGGAATAGGTACACTTAAAGAATGTTCTTCCCAGTCTGAAGGAGCACGTGCAAGTACTTGAGAAGAGAATGGTAAGGTTCGGAAGCGGATGGCCGCATTCATGGAAAGACGTTGAAGAAGGATGTGAATCAGGAGGATGGCACCAATGTGGTGCATGTCGGAAGTGGGAGAGGTGCGAAAAGTGCCAAGAAGCCATCAAAGTCCCTCACTTTGGGCACGTTCCAATGGTTTAATAAGGGATTTCTGTCAGACACCCATGAACCAAACTGGAGAAGCAAAAGTGAGTACGGGAAGGACAACTGTTTTGTAGAGGAGATGAGCATTGAGGACACTAAGGCCCCAGACGGAATTGGTGAGAATGCAAAGTCCAGAAATTGTCAAGAGTGCACGAGTGGCCATAATCTTGACATGCTTTTTGAATGAGAGTTTTTGATCAAAGAATACACCGAGCCAGCACATGACTGGTGTGGGTCTGATGGTGCAAGCAGGTGCGTTTGACGGGGAGATATTGATAAGAGGATCAAGGGAGGGGTTGGAGCAGGAGCGGGTGAAATGAAAGAGTTCTGTCTTGTCAGTGTCGATGTCCAAGCCCAACGCAGTGAGTTGGTGGGTGACGGTATTGAAAGCGCGAGTGAGTTTGCCTTCGAGTGAGTGAGATACAGCAAGAAGTAGTACATCATCAATATATGCCTTAAGGTCAGAATTGGAGATGTCGGAGAGACAAGGAAGGACATTAAAGGTGTAGAGAGTGGACAGGACAGGCGATAAGGGGGAGCCTTGGGGGATACCAACACCCGCAATGGGTATTGGATGACTAAGATGTTTGCCGATGCACATGATGATTGACCATTCATGAAGAAACGAGTGAAGCCAGAGACTAGTTGAGGGGCAAAGCCGAGTAGGTGCAGTGTGTGTATGAGCCGAGAGTGGTTTACATGGTTGAAATAACCTTTGATATCAATTGCCAGTGTGGATGCAACAAGACCATTCTTCCAAGCAGCTTGGATGTCATGTGTGAGGGAGAGACATGTGTCAATGACTGACAACTTATCTTGTCCACCGAACTGGTTGGTAGGGACAAGATTGAATTTACCAATCTCAAAGATTAGTTGTTGCGCAATTACTTTCTCCAAAAGTTTACTAAGACATTCGAGGAGCGAAATAGGTCGATATGAGCGTGGGTCAGACATGTCTGCTTTGTGTGGCTTCAGAACCACAGATATGACTGCAGTTTTGAGCGAGCTTGGGTGATGGCCAAATTCCAAACATGCGTTGAAGAGGGAAGTGATTTCTAATGAAGAAATCCCAAAAGCCCACTTGATGAGACGCCACGTGATGCCAGATTTGCTGGGTGCCGTGGTATTTGAGGTCTCAGTAAGTGCATCAAGGATTTTGTCAGGTGTGAGAGGGGAAAATTGACGAGGGGGTAAAGGAGGGGGATCATCAGAAAGGTGTATAGGAACTTGAGGCGCTGTACTAGGAAAAAAGGATGTTGCGAAGGCATGACTCTGTGCTTCAGGGTCAGCAGTGAGTCCATTAGAAGTGCAAGTTGGGGGAATACACTGATTTGGTCTGCCAGCTGCCCAGCAACAAAGTTTCCATACTTCTGGTTGAGGTGTGTTCTTGATAATATCAGCTGCCCAATTCCGTTTTGCAGAACAGACCGCTGCTTGAAAATGGGAGCGTGCATGGGCCTGATCAGCAGGTGACACGCGGTGGAGGTCATGAAAAGCTTGGTCACAATCATTGTTCCACCACTTTGCGCAATGTAGGACCCGGTTGGTGTGGCAGGGCATGGTTGTCAATGTGGCTGTGATAAGTGCATCGAGAAGAGCCTTGGCACCTTGATCAATGTCTGCTGTTGAAAGGAAATGTGCTGGCATGGGGGATGTGTAGATGGCAGTTGCACATGCGGCACACCATTCCAGTTTCTTGGAGGAGTCAATGTGAATACCTGTGTCAGTGTCAGTATTAGTATCTGGAGACTCGTCAGGAGGGTGGATGGTCCACTTCAGGCTTGTGCATGGCTACGAGAGGGACGACTACAAGAGAGGGACGACTACATGAATCTACTGGACCCGGAGGATGCCTGAGAGGCCTTCCCTAAGTTGGGAGGGGTCTACGGACAGAGCCGAACATGCAGGATCTGGACCGTGAAACCGGTGTGTGCCGAGGGAGGAGTGAGACCTGCCCAAACCGAGGGGAAGGCAGAGCTGCGGGGGCGAGGGATGAGGCACAACAGCCCAATCGGGGAAGGCGAGACTACACAGAAGGGGGAGACACCAGCACGCAATGTTTGAGGTTTTCTATGTGGAGGGGAGCTAAAAGTTCGAGGGAATGCCAGTAGCAAAGGAAAGAGTCCGAAGACCAGCAGCCAAGCACTTTAATGACGTCGGGAGGTACGCCAGATAGTAGCATTTCGGTTGTACCTCCAATATGAAACGAGTGACCGGTGACGGCCTTGAAACCTGCGTGAACCCAGATTGCGTTGCAACGTGCCAGGAACTTGCGCCGTGTAAGACACGCATGACCAGAAGAGAGAGTGTAAGAGAACAACGGATCATTTGCAGAAAGGATGTTCAACCTAAGGTGAAGCTCCATGAAGAGAATGGGGTCTGAAGAGTCTCGTTGCCGACACAGAATGATTTCCTCACCCTTATTCTTCCAAACTTTGGTGAAAGGGAGGAATAGTTTACGGGAACCATTGGGATTGATGGGATTAGAGAGATGGTGACGGCAAGAGATATGCATAGAGGGATAGGATGACCCCCATGGTGAAAGGATCTCTCCTAGACGGAGTTGACCCCAAAATGCGGCCGTAGCGGCCGCTAAGCAGCAGCAGTCAAAGGAATCGTTTGGGTCCAAGGATGAGGCTAGAATCACGAGTGACCGGTGGACATGGTGGCAACAAGGAGGATTGAGGAGCCCTGTTGGAGACACCATTCAGGACAAGTTTAAGGTGAATTGCGCCATTCCAGGGCGTGTTACAATAGGCGTGCCATGCCTTTAGAGCGGAGATGTGGGATTGCACGGTTGAGCCGGCTAGGTGACCCATTCTCAAAGTTGCGAATGCACAGAGGAGATGCTCGGAGGCTGGGCAACGATCTAGAAGAGGCACACGCTCGATGTCACAGAAATTCAGAAAGTTGGTGATGGTACCACAATACTTGCACTGAGTTGAGTCTGCCCATGCGGAATCTAGGGCTAGTTGGATGCGGAACTCAGAATCACGTGACAGAGACATCATAAGAATTGAATAACACAGAAACTACAGAGTGAACAAAGGAATATAAGGTGGCTGACTGCTGTCATGGGAAATGAGGCTGACAGGGATGCGCACAATCAAACGAGTGAGACAAATTTCTTAAGGTAGGCAGGTAAAGGTGGGGGAAAGCGAAAGTGTGCTAAGGTAGACGGGAAAATACCCCTGGAGACATTGTTGGACAAGTTATCAGCCGACTTAACCCATTCAACCGAAAACCAAATGTTGTGATCCATGGCAAAGGATGTGAGACGACGCAGGATGTCGTTTTGCGCTAGGCTACGGGAGCAACCTGCTTTGAGTGCACCAACCACACCCTGGTTGTCAGACCAAAACTTGATGTGAACGTTGCGGAGGCCAGAATGTATGAGGGCACGCAGACCAAGATCGATTGTGACCATCTCGGCCCAGCCGATGTCGCGACCGTCACTTTTCCAATCAGGAAGCAAGCGCCACACAAGCCAATGGTTGTTGGCCAAGAAACCAATGCCAAATGATGTGGAAGCGTCGACATAAACCACGAGAGGCAGGGGGTCAGGAATAGTGCGAAGTTTACGCGCAACCAAGTCTGCGCTGAGTTGAGTCGTCCACCAAGAGACATCGTCGAGGACTAAAGGTGGGATCTTGTGCGTGACCGAAGGCGAGGCAGAGGTCTTAAAGGAGGAAAGGAGATGATGGAATGAGGGCATGTGAGAACGACCCTCGTGAAGCACAAGGCAACAATGCTGCAAGCAACCAATGAGAGCCTCACAATCAAGGCGTGAAACGAAACCTCCTGGTAGCCAGAGTGCGAGACGAGCGAGGTATTTCGTGCACTTCTTGAGAGGGATAATGACGAGTTTCTCAATGAGGTCCCATTGGAAACCGAGGTAGAGGAAAAGGAATGCGAAATCCTGGAATTTATCCAGAGCCCAGGGCCAACCCAGTTCAAGTGCGATACGGAAGATGAGGGAGGTGTTGTAAGGATAGAGCCATGGACCTGAAGCGGATGGGAACTGCGGGGGAGAAAAAGGGAAAAAGGACAATGAGAACACGCAAAAAACGCGACGAACGAGCGGGAAGCAGGATGCAGAGGCTTACTGAAGGGTAACGAAAGAAAATGTAATCATCTACCCATTTTAAAAGGTCAGAGATACCATTGAACTTGAAAATTGCCACAATGGCGTCACCCGGCCGACCAAACAGACCATTGGAGCTGGCTCCACCAAAGGAAGCGGCATGGTCGATCCAGACCTGCAGGACACCATTGACAACATACATGACGCAGACGAAGCGTTGATCCTCAGGTGCGATCAGGGAGTGTCAGTGAGCCGCTTCAACATCGAACACAGCCACTTGAGTACCAGGAGGGGCAGCGGTGACGAGGCGTTCACAGTCCTCGAAAGTACCCCAATCACAAGGAAAAAGGGAAGAGTCAATAGCCGAATTAACAGAGGGAATGAAATCATGATTACGGGGAAATGAATGATCCTGAATGAGACAGAATTTAGTGGAACCGGCTTGGGAATGACGCCCAGGGGGCTAGTGCGAAAGAAACCGATAATGCGTTCAAGGCAATCAGGAGAGAAAGGGCCAGAGTAACGGCCCACAGCAACTTCAGCTTGAATGTAAGAAATAATGAAATCTGGGTGCTTGAGGGCAGACTTATGATTATCGGGAATGTACGTGCAGGGAAGGGGAAAGGAATCAGGGATACCAAGATGCCAGCCAAAACGGATGCCTTTCGGAACATCTGTGAACTCCTGAAGCACACCAGCGCGATCAAGGAGTTCGTGCCACTTCCTCCAGAGGAAGGGAGTGACAATCGGCAGGAAGCCATTAGTGTGTGCAGACCTGAGAAGCATGAGTGCCTCCGCATCGGATGCAGAGGTGACAGCGTCCACACTCGGACTTGGTGGATTTGCATCCGCGGGCTCCATTGAATTTATAGCAAACCTGCTCACCCGCAGATGTCGTGAAGATGTTGGTGGAGGAGTCGAAGGTGACAAAGGATGTCTTAAGGGTGCCACAGGCTCAGCCACGGCACTCGGGCTTCCCACAGAAGATACACTTGTGTTGGGTGAAGGGCAAGGAGGGAGTGCGAGCTGAGGCTGAGGATGTGTTCCGCTGGGCTGAGTCAGAACGAAAGGACGCAGACTGGCCCCCAGCCCATGCGCTAGAAGGGAAGGAAGACGACGACGCACATGAGTCGAAGTCGCGACCGACGGCCTCGTAGACCTCAGTTTGCCAATGAGCCGGGTTGAAAGAATGATCATGCACGAATGCTTGGCGCAGCCGGATGTCATACCGGAGGTAACGGCGGAAGTTTGCAAAGAAGTCATAGCGAGCATAGAGGGAGGTGAAGTGGGCCTCCCAGGCATTGGCAATGTCAGCAGCACCTGTGCCCGGCAGGTAATGCCTAATCATGGAGACGAGGCGGGGCCATGCGTGGCACCAGTCCTCGTAGGTCATCTCACCCTCAGACTTGCCATCCAGGTGGGGGGCAGTGACTGTGAGGACCCCCTCTCTGACCGAAAGGGATTGGTCAGACTCCGCCTGGGAGCGGGAGGAGGAACCTAAGGTAAGGAGGACCTTGGTAGATAGGGCAGAGAGGGGAATGTGAACGAGCCAGTTGTTTCGAAGGGCCGTAGCCACGGCTTTAGCCTCCGGCAAGGTATTGCCATTGAGCTGAACAGGAGCCGCAGGCAGCAGGCGGGGAGCCGTGGACGCTGCGGACCCAATGCCCAGAGCGGAAATGGAAGCGCCAACACCCGGGAGGGCCGTGCGGGAGGCAGGGAGAGGCAGAGTACCAAGCACTGTGGGGAAACAGTGAGCCTTGGGAAGGCACAAAGGCAAGCCTGGGGAGGCGGAGACAAAGAGAGCATGTGGGACATGCCACGAAACGAGCAGGGGGGAAGAGCCCGTGACAGGAGACAACACAAGGGGGGGGGTGGCTATATGCGCCAGGAAAGGGCAAAAACGGGACGACAAGCACACATATATGCGGCAAAACGAGGCGAGAAAGAAGGGAAAACTCACCAGGAAGCCCAGAGGAGCAGCAGGCAGCAATGGGGCAGGAGGAGCGAAGCGCCTCCACATCCAACCATTGAGCATGCTCCCTGAAAGCATGCCGAACTTGCGAACGAACAAGAGGGTCCTGGAGATTCAAACCGGCCGTAAGGCGATTGAAAGCTGCCAGGGCCTCCAAAGCAAAGGAGGAGGCCCGGGGAAGGGAGGAAGCCCGTCCAGGCATGCGACCGCCCGGCACACGCAAGGTGAGGCCAGGGGACGGCTGAGCCGACGTAGGGTGAGGCGAGGCAGGGGGAAACCAGTTGTAGGTGGGCCCCGCCCACTGCTTACCCTTCAATTTTTTGGCTGCAGGCAGGGGAGAGATGGCAGAACCAGCAGAGCGCTCCCGGGTGCGGCCCTGAGGGGTCCTCACCGGCGAGAGCAGCCCGCCAGACTCCACACAATGCTCATCAGAAGGGCCGATGACAGGGCCGAGACGGGGAACAACAGGCGTGAGGTTCTCCGCCAAACCCACCGCCAAGGCGAGAGCTGGACCCTCTGGGGAAGACCCATCAGTGGCAGGAGAGGCTTCATCCTCAGACGGGACAGAAGGAGGGCGAGGAGTAGCGGGAGGAGCAGCACGGCATGTGTACACCATGGAGGGCGAGAAGAGAGACTGAATGAGGCAGAAGGAAGACAAACACCAGTGAGAGCCCACAAGGAAGTGACGAAGAGAAACTACACGAAGGCTATGGACTACAGCAGGCTTCTACAGAGCACTATCCTCGAGGCGCAAGACAAGGGTTGAGCATATCAGCGATAACGATTGCACCACGACGGCTCAGCCCGAAAACCGGCATCCCACGCTCTCGTGCCTCGGTCAAGGGATGCACACACGTGACACCATTGTGGTCTGAATCAAAAGATAGCTCTTCTGAACAGTCCCAGCTGCGAAAGATGTGCTCATCAGTAGCAGCATAGTCAAAAAGAGTGAGATCAATAATAGAATCGGCTTGATTAGTCCGGCCACGCCGTGTGGGAGTGATGCGGGAGTTGGCAATCGCAAAGGAGTTGCTAATCAACCACTCAGCAAGCTCGATGGCGGCTGTTGAGGTTGGGCGAGCGGCACATTGTTCAAGAGCCCACTCTGGGTGGTGAAGGTTAAATCACTGGCAATAGCAGTGGGAACAAGTGGGTCAAAATTGGTGTTGCAAATGCGATTGACTGAGTCAGCATCGCGGCCAGTACCAGCATTGTACACATTAACTATAACACACGAAACGCCTCCATATGTAACATTAATGGTGAGTATATCCTTGGACCCGATGAGATCAGGGCATGGACGAGTATCCAAAGAAGGAATACCCTTGCGGATGAACGTGGCGACACGAGGGGGACCGTCAGCCGTGGACTCTGGAATAAAAAGGTCCCATGCTGAGTTAGCAACGGTACCTTTGATGTCGAGGCCTCGCGCGTCTGTGGAAGAGCGAGCCACTCCAATACGACCATACCATAGTTCTTGGAGGAGGAGAATATCGAAGTCGGTGAGGGTGTTGAGGATGGCATGCATGCGCACATTTGAACGAGCAACATTCAGCAGGCGGAGAATTATGCCTCCATGGATTGGCCTTGGGTGGGAGGGGTGAGGGTGAAATCAGTAGTAATGGCGGGGATGTTGAATTTGCAACGCTCAGGGCAGTCATGTGCATCTGCAGAGTGTGTCCCACAACAGTTGACACAGGGGGCAGGGTGGTCACAGGCCCGTGAGTCAGGGCGGTTTTCCTTGCGGCAGGCGGAGCACTTGGATCGGTGTGCATCTTCTGCGTGTTGATCACCACAGATGCGACATCTGATAGGGGAGCAGCAGTTAGTGATGAGGTGTCCTAATCGCCAGCAGCGCGTGCATTGGCGCAGGCGAGGTTTCCCCACCCAGCGCTTAGCGCGAACTGGGGCACCAAACATAAACAGATTGGTCTTTAGCAGGGATTTAAGGTTGGACCCATCTGGATCTTCAAAAGCAAAAGAAATGGACGATTTGAAACCGTCAATGAATTCAGACGGACGTACCCATCTAGGGTTCTGCGTGATGTTGAGTCTGGATATGGCCGGGTTGCGTAGGAGAGCTTCGCGGAGGGTTTCACCAGTGTAGACTGGCTCGTCGCGATGCGTGCGTGCAAAGACACCGGACAGAATGATCTTGGACCAAGGGGCGCCATGAGAGATTGTTTGGTGAGCAGGCAGGCCCATGGCCTTGCGAATGGACGGGAGGTGGTCTTGAATGAGCGAAAGTTTGGTGTGATGGGGAAAGGTGAGAATGCAGTTGCCCGAGTTATTCCAGTGGGAGCCAATAACCTGTAAGCCTTTTGCCGTTGGAATGGAGGCGAGTTCATGATTGATGTTGTCAGAGATAATCTTTGGGAGGACTCGATCGGCAGGAGCAGGAGGAGAACCATGGAAACGAACGACGAAGCGAACGGGCTCTGGTGGGCGGGTAGACGACTGTTTGGATGGGCGGGAGGATGAGGAAGCCTGCTGAGGCACTTGGGCAGTAGCAGTGGCATAGGACATAGTGCCGGTGAGGGTCGGAGGGGGAGTTTGGGAGGGGGTCTTGGCAGCACGATCATCTGGGCGTGATGCATTATTCAATTTGGTCTCGAGGCGGGAGAGTCGAGAGTGGAATTCAGACTCCATTTTCCGTAGCATCTGCAGAATGGTATCGGTGGGAGCTACAGATTGAGCGTTGGATGTCTGATGGCGTGAAGTGTCAAGGAGGAAAGGAGAGGGGTCCATGTCATAGTCAGACCATTCTGCGTGTAGAGGGATATGCTGACGAAAGACGTCAGAGACACGGGTCAAAGCGCGAGAGTGTTCGTCATCGTCACCCAAGTCGAGCTGGGAAAGCGGAGTTGAGATGGCTTTAATCAGTTGTTCAGAGAGGGCAACCCAATCCGCAACGCCGAACACAGTTGCGTCTCGAGATTTCCAGGAATCAATGAGAGAGGAGGCTTCAGTGAGAGTCACAAGAGCAGGAGGGCGAATGCCCAGATCGGCGGGAGAGAGGGTGCCGAAAGAGAAATCACCAAGCGCATTCTCTGAGAAAGGCGCAGCAGGTCTGCGTTGGCTATCGCCAGAGGAAGATCTAACTCGCTTAAGAGTATGCCCTGGGGGCGAAAAGGAGGTAGTATGGAGTGAGTTGGGACCCGGATTATCCGATGGTGGTGGTTGCATGTCGTCACATGATCGCATTCCTAATTTATTATGAACCAAGGTGATTTTCTGCTAGTGACCGTATAAAATGAGTCTCAGAAAGAGGTACGTATATATTTCCCTGCTCGGATTCTCTGGTTGATTGTCCCTAGCAAACTTGACTTGCTTGTTCGCGTTCGGTATTCGAATCCACTCCCCGCGCCTCCATGTCCTCCAAAACTACTCGATATCCCTACAAATCCCTTACGCTATGCGCAACCAGCTTTCATCAATGCAATCACAAATGATACCCCTCTTCCGATGATTGTTGACGCCGAGTGCGGTATGCCTCTGGACCTTGGACGGTGGGAGTGTCTATGGGAAGAGGATGGCGATGACGCTAGTACGTGATGCTCCTTCAAAGATAGCCCCATGGTAACTAATGTCCTGTAGCGCTGAATCCTGACCCGGATAACCCGCCTTCCCTCGACCCAAAGGACCGCTTCCTTCTTGGTGACCCTTCAGCGTCCTCTGCACCCTACATCAACGGTTCAATACCTACAGCATCAGGGATATCGACACCTCTCCCTCCACATGTGCCCTGGCTCCGAAAAACAGAGTACCTCAGCCGCGAAGGCGTACAGCGCACGCCATCATCACAAGAATCGTGCGTCGCCCATTTTACTTTGACACTCCTATTCATAGTAAACAGTAAACAACTTCTGCAACCCATTGATGTCTCGCATGATGCCCAACTTCGCACCATAGAAGCCGGCTTCGCCGCTTGTACATCCCTCGACCTGACCACTCTCTCACATCCTAACAAGACTGGCGTTACTGCTGTTGAGTCCTACGAGGTGCTCCCAGATGCCGACATATGGGCGAATGCGTATGACTTGTTCCGCTTCAGTGAGCGCCCAGGCGAACGACCTGTAGATACAGAGGACCCACGGCTGGACTGTGCGATTCTGCGCCCGATGGAAAGCGACGGGGATCACTTCCTGGCGTATTACCTAACGAGGGAGGACGCCGATGCCTTGGAGTTCAAAGATGAGCGATTGGCACCGAAGAGGGGTGAGGAAATCAGGGCAACGGCATTCCATTTCGTACGCGACTATGAGACCGTCAAAATAGAACAAGAAGTGCCCAATGAATTTTTGCTCGTTCTTGACAATGGAGACACAGGCGAGCGTGGGCCGGGCGCGTATTACAAGAATATCGAACGCAAGATGACACTCAAGAAAAAGCGAATGAATGTATGCAAATCCCTCCATACTCTACTTACTTTTCCCTTTCGTTCAATCATTTGACCACCTTATACTAACAATCGTCCTTCAGCAAAGCGATACATATGCAGACAAATGGCAAGTCGTGCACATTTCGCATGTGGCCATGAGCAGCGAGGAAATCGAGGAGCGCAATGAGGCTCTTGCGGAGGTTGTAGACCCACTGTACCTCTTTTCGCGCGACGCTGAGGGTGAAGTAGATGCGGATGGCGAAGTGGATGTTGGCGGGATGGGTGCAGACGGTGGTGCAGAAGGAGATGGGGGAATCATGGCTGAAATATTTTAGTTTATGTGCTGCATTATAAAACTACTTCACTGTTCCACGCTCCACTGCTGTCGCGGGGGCAGATTTAATGTGGTGTAGATATGTATTTTATTTGCTGTATACTTGTCTCATTATTGTGGACAGATGTGGTCCTTCAAACTTTCGAAGCATATGCATAATACTAGAAAGGGCCGAGCTTCGCCGGCAGGAACCTTGTCCCACTCGCACAAACTTGAATTCGTGTAGTAACCTTAATGAGCAGCTTCATTGAAACATTGCGATAAAGAGAACATGTTATTCACTATTTGATGCCTCATTGGTGGTACACTACACGAAACCATACTGCTTTGGAGAGGAGCGAGCCGACAGAGTGATATCCAAGAAAAGCCGCGCCAATTGTGTATTCAGAGTACATGGCCTTTAGGCGGTTTCTGAGTAAAGGTTGGGATGAATGTGAGAGATGCACAAAATGTAAAGTTGGACCTACCAGATATGTGAGCTCGTTTCTTGCCTTTGGAAGGCTTGTCTGATGCGGGGCCGGCGCCAATGTTGCGTCGTTTAAGTGGACTGGAAGGCATGTTTGACGGTGATCATAACACAATCAACTCGCGAAGAACGGCGTTGAATATGTGCCGTTTAGATAGTCGAATGTGATGGTGGAAAAAAGCGAAGTGTACTTCGACAACGGCACCACATAATTTGCTCTCGTATTGAGTTGGTGGAATGAGTTGGTGGTCAATATCATATCAACTTGATTGACGATAGTGACATGTCACATGACAGAATGTAGTCATGGTGCCAGGTAGTATAGAGAAATAGACCTTGAAGGAAAGTATCTCCTGTAGTGCCGGCTCCACCTGATTATACTTTTCGCCCTCCGGTTACACCAAAGAGAGTTACTAAGTAAGGTGGGTAGAGCTCAAATTTAACACGGACAATATGACGCTTCGCAAAACGAAACAAAGTCTTTCTTCGCGCGATGGCTGTGATTTGTTTGGTCATTTCCCACGGGGTCAATGTTTGGGCACGCTTCAGCCACAATTATGGGGTGATAGTGACCTTGTTGGTACAAGGTGATGAGCAGGAATTAATGTATAGCAAGAAAGATCAAAAGGGCGGATGAACGGTGCAGAATATCGAGTGCGATTTAAGAACATCTCGAAAGCAGGGAACTTGAGTCGAAAATTGTAGGCCATTCACGATTCAAGCCTGCGCACTGTGCCACAGCACTAGTGTTGGTGTAAAAAGAGCTACACTAGTACATGCAAACAGGCAAATCTGTTCAGTAATATTAATGAGTCCTTATAATGCAAATTAACATTATCACCATGATGACACTCCCGAGTTTCATCTATCGTTCAGCTATCTACACCGATGCACCACTTCCTAGCCGCCTTGCCGATGCAACTATCGCAGGGGTGTGGCGGTAGCGGTAGTAGCGGTTGCAATATAGGCATTCCATGCCTCCACTGTAGCGGTGGGGAAGTAATACGTGGATTCGGTAGTCGCAGAGCCATAGTAGATGCCAGCTTGTCCTGTCATAATCTCATTTGCCAAGGAAGAAACCTCGCCGCCTATGACAGTCGCAGATCCGGAGGATGTGTTGGTGACTAGCCCAGTCTGGTTGTTTCCAAAGACGAACTCCCTAATAAAGACAAAACCCTTGAAGGTTCTGTGGTCTCAATGTACGATACTATAGACGAAGGACAAGACGTACTGATTGGGGGTTCGTATGTCCCACGAGGTGGCCTGCGTGGTCAACAAGGACATAAGTCCAGTTGCGTTCCTGATGCACAATACCGGCGAATTCGCCATTATCTTTATACCACGGTGTCGACGGCTTGCGCGTGAAGCCTTGAATCCCGCCAAAAGTAGTGTTCTATGCACAATGAGTTGACACTTCTTCACAAGACATTTATAGTTTAACATACTTGGATAGCAACTAAAGGAAGTGATTAACACTTTGAAGCACGACAGATAGTGGCTACTCACTTTGTGAACTAATATGAGGAATGAGGGAGTCATCATTTCCGGAGAATATGACAACAGATATGTTGTGAGCTGTGGCGTTTGTGGCCAAGTCCGTGAGGAATGTCATAGGTCTGTGTTACGCGTTAAGCACCAATACCGATAGGGTATACAAAGATTCACTGACTCCGGACCTCGAAAAGAGCTCAGTCAGAATGAAATTCTATGCGAGAGGACAAACATATGCTTACTTGGATCACCATTAGCATAATCTAAGTCAGGATCATTAGTTGAAGAAACCCTAAGATACAGTCGTTGACAAACCATTGCCGAATGGGTAGTAGATAGACTCTGCCCAATCCTTGCTCGTCGGCGCATGAATAGCAGTGCGAGTTTGTGGGTTGTTCAAAAAAACGGACCCATCCATAGGTGCCTCGGGGTTTAGGGCATCTGGAACATTATATACCTACGACTTGCAATGAGTATAGCGACGAGAGCAAGGTATTACTCACGTCGAACATTCCTCCAGAGTCCTTACTGAGTGCTATTCTCTCCATAAGCGACAGTCAAATAAGAAAAACAATGAACATACACCACGGGAAGGTGAAGTTGATGGCATAATCCAGCATCTCGTCGTAAACGTCGCACCCGTACCATGTGTCGATGGTGCCATTTGCACGGCCAGCTAGATCACGTTTCCAAGCATCCCGCGCACGCAGGCGCTCATGTTTGGACAGATTGCTAGTGTCGCGCTTTGCTAGACGTGCATTGTACCTCTGTTCCATCTCGGCCAAAAATAGGTTCTTGGAGAATCGACCTTGCCGGGCTCTGTATCGCCCCGATGCGGACATACCAGATGTGTTTGGGTTTGCTCCAGAAGTGTAATTTAAGGTTGGGAAGGGTCCGTTCTGGGGATATTCGAGGACAAGATCATACCCGCAAAGCTCTTCTCTGGAGAAAGATTAACGAAATCACAGAAGCAGGATTCGGGTATGAGTACGAACTGTTCACGGAAGTATTCGAAGACATCAGTGTCGTATCCGATCACCTGCGGATATGTCTCAATGACACTAAGCTTTAAAATGTGAATACTGCGAAGTAGGTCGTCTTGTGAGTAGAAGGCTCACCACTGGGAGGAGTTCGAATGTCTCTCCAGAAGTAATAGCGCCATCTCCAATAGCTATCTTAGCCAATGTAATTGGCGGATTCTCCATCTCGAAATAAGCTTTCGTGATGTAAGGCTGTTCCGAATAATGTTAGCCCTGCGCATGCAACAAGACAATGCACTCGCTATGTACATGCCGGCATAGCTTTCGCCCGTTAGATGCAATGGGCGCTTAGCCAAGCCGGGGAAGACCTTGACAAGATTCTCCAAGAACCCGAACTGTGCGCAATTAGTGCAAGTGAGGTGCGAGTATCATGTGTACTGACGAAGTCCGCCGCCATTTGATCTTCGTCGAAAACTGAAGGAGTGTGTAAGCTGAGGCAAATCTCGAATGGTCTATACGTACTATAACCAGTGGAATCAGCCGTTCCAAAACCAACGCCGCTGATGGGATGATTTCTATTGGAGAGTGGACATTGACACAAAGCACAACACCTACACTGGCTGGTCTATCCAAACGTAATCTGCTACTGTGCTCCATGTATACTGGTTTTCAAACAGCGAATAATCGTTTTGTACATTGATCGGGCCATTCTTTCGCCCATTGTTAAATCTAGAGTAGAACCAAATAAACGAGAAGACAGACCTCAAACAATAGACCAACGAGACTTGACGAGCCGGGTCTGTGACGGTTTGAGTACCGATATAGACTTGCAGGTATTATAACGCCTACCCTCCATTTAGCCAGATACCCCATGGTGCGTCAGTCGAAGTGGAAGTAAGAGAGCCTTCCTCGCTCTCAAATGCCCAGAAGAACAAGGTATCGTTAGGATGACCGGCTCTCTGAACAGGAATGTTTCCTGCCCAATTACGAGCGAGAGACCAAGTAACATTTGGCAGATTCTCGGTCACTTGGAAGTCTAGTAAGTGTGCGGTGAGCTTTGTTATTACGGGTGGGGTGAAGGCTTAACATACAGTCCTGCCACTTCGGACTGTAGCTACCATTCGGCATTCCCGGGTACACATGAGGCCAGCTGCTTGGGGGAGTGCCAGAGGTCTGTTGTGCGTTTGCAAGAAGAATGAATGGAGAGACGGTGGCGAAGACAAAGGCGTGCGACCAGGACACCATGACGAAGAAACAAAAGCAGCAAAGAGCTGATAATTTACGAATATGACTGGGTGTAGCGATCAACCGCGTTCTTTTATACCAACAACCGGGCACACTTGGACCAACTGTATCAACGGTTAGCTTGCCGAAACATGAATACGGTTTAATATCATCTCACACTATTGTGAGGGACGTGCCGGCTTCATTTGCCACTCGGACAATAGCAGAAGCGTCGAACTCGGTTATTTATGATGCATAGATCGCGCAGGAGAAGGGCAAATGATATTGCCGCTACCGCATTGCAAGATTTCGTATGGTACTGATAGAAGTACTGCGGCACCAGACTGCGCCGGACTACGTGCAGGATACCGCGCATCAGTACAATTGCACTGCAGAAGCTAAAGCGCCGACCAAGTGCACAGGAAGACTTGAAAAACTATTATCTATATAAAGAATCTGAGGAACCGTCCTGGTTGCTATACTCACGGGCAGTACTATAGAGGTAAATTTAGAGGTACTACCTCCATTAAATTTATTTATTTCGATATCGGCGCATACGTTCAGCTCGGAATGAATTTTACAATTGCAAAATCATAGAGGTTGTTCCTTATCCACAACACCATCCATGGGATCTGATATCACCGCGGAAGAAATCGCAAAAGCTGCAAAAGCTGCATTCGAAGAGTCTCAGTTACTTCCTGCTGCTGTCAGAATAAATGCCCTCGCGAAGATTAAACAGCAGCTGGAGGCTAACAAGGCTGAAATACTCGCAGCAAATAAGCAAGACATGGAGGTGCAGCATCATTTCTCGGCTCAAGATCCATAATGATCCTCACACATTCTGCGGCTCTGCTTGCATACCAAGGCGGCGCAAGTCGAGGTTGATGCAGGCAGGATATCAAACGCCATGATGAAGCGTCTCGATCTCAGAAATGGCGATAAGTGGGATTCCATGCTCAAAGGCGTGCAAGACGTCACAGACCTTCCTGATCCAACTGGAGTCGTCTCCTATGCTTCGCGGCTTGACGATGATCTCGAACTGTATCGTGTCTCGTGTCCGATAGGTGTTCTTCTCGTGATTTTTGAAGCACGCCCTGAGGTTGTGGTAAATATCGCGGCTCTGGCGATCAAGTCAGGTAGGCCTGTTATATCCAGCTTGTAATATATGTATGCAAACCGGCCGTTTTCAGGAAACGCTGCGATCCTCAAAGGCGGAAAGGAATCGAATCACACAACACATCTGCTTGCCAAGGCCATTTCGCAGGGATTGGCTCAAACCTCGCTTCCCAGCACGTACATCCAAGCCATCCAAACGAGAGCAGAAGTTTCTGCTCTTCTGGATCTTGACCGCTACATTGACTTGGTCATTCCCCGCGGAGGCAACAGTCTTGTGAAGGCGATTCAGAATAGCACGCGGATACCAGTCATGGGACATGCGGATGGACTGTGCCATGTTTATCTCGATGAATCTGCTGATCGTCAAAAAGCCGTCCGCGTGGTTGTCGACTCAAAGGTGAGCTTCCCAATTGTTCAGACAGCGATCATATTCTCACGATAACACATGCCACTAGACGGATTATCCATCTGCTTGCAATGCCGCAGAGACTCTTATTGTGCACACCTCTCTCCTGAATTCGGTGTGGCCAGAGGTTGCACAAACACTCTTGGCAGCAGACGTTCATCTCTTGTGTGATCCACATACCTTGTCAGCACTCGCCTCACTTCCGAACGTCCCCGAAAGGTTCTCAAGTCACGTTCGCTCGTCCACAGAATCGTCCTATTCTGTCGAGCACCTTGATCTTACAATATCTGTCATAGCTCTACCCTCCCTTCATTCCGCAATTCAATTCATTAATTCTCATTCCTCCCACCACACGGATTCTATCATAACCGAGTCCGAACGTGCAGCGTCTGCGTTCTGCAGAGGCGTGGACTCTGCAGGGACTTTTGTCAATGCTAGCACGCGTTTCGCAGATGGATTCCGTTATGGCTTCGGAACTGAAGTTGGAATTAGTACAGGACGGATACACGCTCGTGGGCCAGTGGGTCTCGAAGGACTTGTCATCTACAAATATATAATGAGGAGCAAGGCGGAGAAAGGTCACATCGTAGGAGAATTTGGGGTAGGAGAGGGGAAGAAGAGCTTCAAGCATGCCGCAATTGCAACAACCAGCATACCATTCTAACAAAAGTGACTAACACTGTAGTTGAAATAAATCGTATTATGTCGATGATTATGCATCCTCCTCGAGTTTTGCCTTCTTTGCATTAGGGCTGCCATCATCTTCTCCGTCGTCTGCTCTGCGTTTACCCGGTGCATCCACTTCGGTAGCTTTCTTTTTCTTCTTCACAACCAATGATGTCAAGTCGTTAACCACTGCTGATTGGCCAGGGACAGATACTGGCTTAGCATTCAATTCTGCATCTAGCGCTCTTGCAGCCATTGCGGGAGCAGACTCTGTTGGCTCACTGGGTGTTGTTTTAAGTTCCTCCACCTACACAAAAAGCACCATCAGTATACACTTCCCAAACCTGCACGGGCTCACCTTCAGCGCGAGGTCTTCTTTCAATCCTTCGCATTCCTTAATTTCGGCTTCCATCTGGCTCTTGGTCAGATGGCGCATGCTATCTGCGTGTACGACGGAGCCAACAGCCTTGCCCTTGCCCTTCTTATCTGCTTTGGCTTCTTGACTGGGTGCAGGGAGCAATTGTCCATCGATTCCGTCACGAAGTTCTAGTAGGCGAGCATCGACGCTTTCCAGAGCCTTCTCCGCGTGCAAAATGGCATCCGAAAGTCGCCCAGAGGTTAGGTCAAGCACTATACTAAGCTTATAGTGTGCTTCAGCAATCTGACGCGATGAAATCGGGAGAAGATCCAGCTTGAGCGCGAGTCCCTCAGAGTAGTCGGTGATAGCTTGGTCGAACTTCTCTATAGAATAGTCTGTTATTATGCGGACACTTTGCCATATAAAATATCAACGTACCCGTCTCGAGAGATACATCTCCGAGGGCAATATATGTCTCAGCGAGTTTCATTTTGACTTCGTCATCTTCATGCTTGGCTTTCTCGTAAATTGCACGCGCAAGCTCCAAAACCTCCCATGCGGCGTTGAAGTCATCTTCTGGCTCTCCATCTTCCCCTTCAGCATCCTCTTCGTCACCCTCTTCTTCTTCTTCTTCTGCAATCGCGGCTTGACCAAAAAGGACGACGCCTTCATCCGCATCTCCGGAAAAGGAGAGAATGGGACCCTTTCCATTGGCGCCAGTGCCCGAGGCTACGCAATGATAAGCTCCAGCCACAACGAAGTATATCAAACGCGTCACACACGTTTCCCTTCTGCTTCATCTCCGTTCTCGGGCTGCTCTTTACCCAAAACCGAGGCCTGTGATATCGCGTTCTCTAGCAGCGCTTTTCCATACGAGAAGTAGAGATTAGCTGTCTCTGGTGCATCCTCGCCATGCTTCTTTGTTCTATAGGACGAAAGATATGTAGCTCGTCAGATTCACGATTTAATGAGTCCACTTCAATCACGTACTGGAGTTCCAGGGCAGTAGCATAGTATTCGACTGCTTGCTCGTATTTTTTTAGGGCAAACGCGCGTCTGGCGTGTTCAAGAGCGGTCTCTACAGTCATCTCAGGTGCAGACGCGTCGGTAGCATTTGTCCTCGCTGCTTTAGGCTGTTCGCTGTATTTAAGTTTATTTCCGTCAAAAGTGAGTACTAGTTATCTTCGGGACGCAACTCACGAGGTCATCTTGGAATGACTTGACACCTGTAGTAGTAAGGTTGGTGGCAGTAAAAAACAAAGTGTAGCCAGCGCCAGGACGCTTGGGATTGTTGACGCGACTTCCGATCGCAGTGACTCGGGGTCTCTGATGCTGAACTTGACAAATGGAGTCCTTCCTTGAATCACAGTAAAAATTGGGATTCAAAACGATTGCACAAGCTCGACTACTAAATTATACAAAAGACAGGTAAAGAAGGAATGAATGGGAGGACCACGCAGTATGATATCCGAGCGTAAACGACAGTAGGAAACTTGAGCGAAGGATAGCGATAATTGACAGAATTGAAAAGGAATAGATGAAGACAGGTTAGGACTAAATAAGTGATGCGGTTCCACTCTGCTGTTGGAAAGGCTGTTGTGAGGGATCCTGGGCTCCAGGATACCCAAAAGCGCCCCTTCCGTAACTAGATCCGAAGGATGAGGATCCATTGATCCCACCGAACTGTGGCAGCGAGCTCATAGTGGGCAGCCCAGATCCACCTCCAGCATTGGACGAAGATGCAGCATACATCGTGGCCCTGAAAGGGTTGGGCCCACCGGTTGCCTGAGGTCTGAGACCGACCCCAAGCGTGGGTCTTGTGTCTGGTTGTAAACTAAAGGTACCAATAGCAGTGGGCTGGCTTGAAACACCAGCGCCAAAAGCGGAAGTTGTCCCGCTCGAGGCTTGTGGGAGGGACAGATTACTGGACGTACCAGTGGCACTAGGAGTAGTGGGACCGGATTGTGGTATTGGAGGTAGTGATTCCAACAAGGAAGCCCCAAAGGATGATGTCGGTTTAAATGGCTTGATGCCACTGAAGCCAGTCATCTGAGGTTTTAGCTGGTCACCTGAAGGCGACGTGGAAGGAGTGGTTGAGGTAATGGTGGCACTTGGAGGCTGCGTGAAATGTGGAGAGAAGGAAGAAAACAAAGAATCTGATGCAGTTGTGGTGTTCTGTGTGTTGGGTGTTCCAAAACCGCTAGGATTGAATTTGCCGTCATCTGATTTTCGGCCGAATGCAAAGGACGAGGCAACGCTTGATATCGATGACTCGCCACCAGAAGCACCTGACGCTCCAAAAAAGCCCGTCTGTTGTGGCTGTTGAGTCTGAGGTGGTGCAGAATCGGTAGGTGGAACATTATTCGGACTTCCGATACCCATAGCCAGCTCCATCATTGTTGGTGGCTTTGGAACTGGCGGGACTGGCATGGTTGGCACTCCGAATGGATTGCGGGAACCAGTCTGATGAGATTTGATAGGTTGTGCTACTGGTGGCGAGGTTGAAGACGGCTGCGTTGCGCCGAAAGTTGTGAGGGGAGTCGAAGCAGGTCGAGTAGGAACGTCAAACGACGTGCGCGCCCCATTTATCTGTCCAAACTGTGTACTTGTGGAAGGCGTTTGCATAGCAAATCCGTTCGAGGACCATAACGACTGAGGCTGGGAATTTGGCTGGAACGGTGTGTTGGTTTGTCCAGTAGGTTGCAACTGGGGCAAGGTGTTCGTTGCCCCAAAGTTGAAAGCCGGTGTAGCGGTTCCCTGCAGCACCATCATGCTCTGTCTAAATGGGTTTGCGCCGGTAGCTTGTGGCTGCAAGAAACCTGTACCTTGCGGCATTACAAATCCAGTAGGTTGTGGTTGCAAGAAGGTAGAGAAAGGTCGATGTTGGTGCTGAGTGGACGGCAGCTGTTGACCAAAGGCATTGGGCTGGACTGACTGGAAGGACTGAGGGAAAGCAGTTGTCTGCGGTTGCATTTGGCCAGAGAAACCGAAAGATTGGCCTTGGAAAGCACCCGTCATTTGTCGCTGAACGAAAGGATTGGGCGCTGGCTGTTGACGGAAGTGATTGGACGTCGGGCTGTGCAAAAATGAGCAACGTCCTTGAGAACTCGACAATTAATAGTAGCTTACTTGGTGCTCGTAGGATTGAACATGGCAGGCTGATCTTCCTCAACAGATGCAAAGAAGTCTGCCATAGCCTGAGTAGCTTCAGGCTTGGGTGCGGAACTGGAAGCTTGAGTAAATGGCCCATTTGATGGGGCAGATGTAGATGCAGTAGAGGTTGCTTGCGACGATGAGGCTGGGAGAAGTTAGATTGAAGCTCTGTGAAAGTGGATTTAGTCACCTTTAGGCGCCGAAGATAGAGCCCCACTGCGATTTCTGCCGTTCCTATCGGCAGCTTCCTTATTTGTCTTGTACTCAATTCTGTTCTGTTCGAAATTGGGGTCGTTCAAGTATTCTTGGAGTGCACTCGCCAACAATACAGGGGCCTGATGGTATCTGTGAGTAATTTAACAGCGCAGGAAAGTTCTACTTGCATGCTTCAATATTGGGATAGGAACGTTGAGCAGATTTTGCAATTTCTTTGCGACGCCCAGGTACTCGACCACTCGCTCTGTCTGAGTGCAGAAGTGACGATATATAGAGAGTGCTTGCTCAGCGTCAATCTTTGACATCTCGAAATAGTGTTCTAGGATTTCTTTGAGCGAAAAATGACACAATGGCGGGTAAACAAACCTAATACATTGATGACGCCTTCATTGCCGGCCTGAAAAAGAATGAGTAGATCCTTGACAAGCATGCGTAGCGCAGCTATAGTCAATTCGTCTTCCAGGTCATCGAGATAGAACTAATAAATACTGTTTTAGTGATCTAGCAGATTCGGATATATAGGCGTACCCTGCACTCTACCAGGGTGTCAATCATTGTCTGCACGGTCTTGGTCTCCCGGAGTAGACCCTTGTCCACAGTCATGACGCGTAATTTCCTTCCCATTATTGTTTTACTCCTCTGCGGCGTCCTGGACTTGGTGGATGCTGATTTTGGGGCCGGGGCACTTGAGTATGCCATATCCTCTTCGATGGAGTTATTGACGCGCATGTCACGATTTGACTCTGCCTGAACGCGGATCGCATCATGTTTCAAATCACGATATGCGCGTATGCGGGAGTCCAAATAAATCGCGTAATGCTGGAGATTCTGAGGAGCGTTGTATCCTAAGTACAGCAACAAAATAAAAGTGGGTCTATATTTCCATGAGAATTACAACCATAGGCAAGACACACCTTCCCAGTTACCGGCGGAGACATTTCGCAGACGGAGAATTTCCGAAGAAGATAGATGAGACAAGATGTTGTCTGTCGCTCCATTGCGAATCATGGTATGGAGTACGATCAGTGCCTTGAACACAACCTATGCTAGAGCGTCAGCTGTAGTCTAAGGTACTACGAGGCTCATTGCGCACGATGGCATTAGGTTCGCGAAGGCGAGGAACGAGTGCTTTGCAAACGTCATGGACAGCGCCGTCTTCTGACCAAGTAGCAGCAATTATGGGATCTAGGTACTAGGGGATAAAAGTTAACGTAAAATAGAGCAATACTAGTGTTACTAGAGAGAGACCTTTGCCTTTGGAGGAGCCGCCTTTGGTTTGCAAGCTAACTTGACTGTCTTGTCGAAGCTGGACATTGCTCGACGATGATGTTGGTCATAAGTCACATTAACATATTCAATCCTTGCCCAATTCTCATACAAACTTCAAACTCAGCTCCGCCAGCTTCCGCCCACACGCTTTAGCTTCATCCATAAAATGTTTAGACTTGAGCCAAATGAAATATTTAATTGTATTAACTTTGAAAGTAGTTTCGCATCTCTTTCCGTTGCGACCTTCTAAGTTGACTGGTCGACCATTGACGGGACCGCAGGTTCAGTGGTTTCCTCATTTGCTGTTGCTACGTGCACGTGGTCAAGCTTAGCTTGAACTTCCATCAACTCCATGATTGACTTTGCGTTTCTTTCGTGTTAAACGTTTCTTGAACGTTCAAACGCTTTCCGACTAGTCGACTCATCACTGTGCCAGTGCCCGCGGTTCACTACGTTCCTGCTGGTTGCAGGTAGTGCTCAATCGATTCACACCCGTATTTACCATACCGTGGGCGTTTGGGCGTGGAGGGTTCCATTCGGCACCGCTCACGTAGCAAGTCCCTCTACACCACTCATTCTCACTGCATAGGTTTCCCCATATCTTACTCCTCAACTATGAATTTTCCTGCCGGCTTCCTAGGAAACAACGTAGCTGCCAAAGCTTCCTCATCGTTGCGTCGCAGAGGCATCTCCATTCGTCACATCGCATTCGCATTCGCCTTATCCATAGTACTGCTCACGCTTTATTTCAACTATTTCCGAAGAACCGGCTACTCGTTTCCCGCCGATGTCATACAATACGCTCCCGAGACACCAGAGGTGTGGACAGACAGATCCTTCCAAGTGAGGGACGCCTTCTTGCATGCCTACCATGGTTATGAGCGCTTCGCATTCCCAAATGATGAACTCCGTCCTTTATCGAATACCAGCGTCAACAAGTGAGCTTATATATGCCTTTCAGTTACCCCACACCTACTCACTTAACAAAGCTTCAATGGATGGGCTGTCACTGCAGTTGACTCACTTGACACAATGCATTTAATGGGCTTAGAACAAGAATTTAATCGTGCAATGACAGCTGTACATAATTCAAACTTCTCCCTACCCACAGTGAGTGATGTCCTTCAGCATCTCTCAACGATGCTCAAGTTGCCTGTAGAATACCCACGTGCCATTCTTTGAGACTGTCATACGTCAACTTGGCGGCTTACTCTCCGCTTATGCACTGACTAATGACGATATATTGCGCACTCGCGCCGACGAACTTGGCACAATATTGGCTCCTGCATTCAATACCACCAGTGGTTTTCCCAAGTACGGCGTAAACACCGTTAGGTAATCCCCATCATTTTCAATTCGTGTCGCTTTTATTGGCCTAATTTTTGTCATTGCTCTAGAGGCACGAGCAACGGGGCATTGATCGGAAGCTTGGCAGAAATTGCAAGCTATCAGATGGAATATGCCTATCTCGGTAAGATCACTGGTAAGAAGGAACATGTCGACCGAGTGAGTTCAAAATCAACTCTATCGTGCACAAGATTAAGCCTACCATATCCAGGCTACAGCCGCTACACGTAACTTTGTCAATGCTGATTTGCGCGAGCATGGCGGTATGTATCCGATGTTTTGGAATATATCGTCGGGGCAGGCAAGAGACAGTACGTGCATGATGCATAGTAGATAGACTCTTGCTAACCCCGTTTTTGCAATGACCAGCACACCTTTCCGTTGGTGCAGCGTCCGACAGCGCCCATGAGTACATTCTCAAGCAGTACCTAATGACTGCTCGCAAGGACAAGGCGAACCTTGAGATGTGTAAGGTTTTACCTGCCAATCCTTCATCTCTACTTAATGGCTCCTTGTAGACCTCCGCTTCACCTCCCACGTTTTCAATAACTTGATGTACATCTCGCCGAACCGCCATCTGTTGTACGTTACGGATTCGAAATTATACAGGACCGGCAATCGCCCCACACACGATTTCGAGCATCTATCTTGTTTTTTCCCTGGCTTGCTCGCCCTTGGAGCTCACACTCTTCCCCTAAATAATCTTGATGAGGTCGGGCTGAACTTTACCGCGCTTGCAGACGACCTGCTCCCCAAACAGAAAATGGGCTATGAGGAGCTTTCCTCATTCAATCTAAAAGACCTACATCTATGGGCTGCAGAAGGGCTGGCACAGACCTGTTACTTAACTTACGCAGACCAGCCAACAGGGTTGGGACCCGATGTCATTAATGTGCTATCTGGCGGCCCGCGTCCTGAAATACGGTGGATGGACGCCATGCAAGAGTGGAGAACATCTAGTAGAAGAGGTCCCCCACCTGGAGTGGGAGACAAGCACCCTTGGGTAGGAGATGACACCCCAAGAAATGCACGCGAGCGTGAGATGGCATACGCTATGAGAGACTACTACGTTAAGAACCCCGACTACCAACTGAGACCCGAGGTAAGAAAGTAGGTTTCTGTGGTTTTACATTCTGACATGCGTTTTGTAGACTGTAGAGTCGCTTTACATCCTGTATCGTGTCACTGGCGATGTGAAATGGCGGCATCGTGGATGGGACATCTTCCAGGCGATCGAAAGGGAAGCGAAGACTCCATCGGGGTACGCTAACATCAACAAAGTGGACACCTACAACCCACAACAACTTGATGTAATGCCTAGGTTCGTGCCTCACCTACGCGTCTCCTTGTATTTCTTTTTAATGTCGCTATGACAGCTTTTTCTTGGCTGAAACACTAAAGTATCTCTATCTTCTCTTCCGAGAAGATGATATCCTTCCCTTGGATAAGTGGGTGTTCAATACAGAAGCACACCCATTTCCTGTTTTCGAATGGACAGAACAAGAGAAAGAAGCATATGGTGTTCTATGATGTACGCTACGCACTCCCACTAGATTTGGCGGTTATCGTTACACGAATTACCAGTGATATACGATCTTCGTTGCCTAATTATATCATTTATACTGTCTCTCGTAGCTTGTACATATGGAGCTACCTAGTCATTGATACTAGAGCTTTGGCTGAGCTCGTGAAGGAGGGCCGGCCGGTCCGGAACAAGTGTTTATGATGTGGAGTCTGGACGGCAGAATGCGGGGTATATGGTAGTTGGAGAATCACTAGCGTCAAAGACCCTTCTCTACCGCTGGCATCTCAGGCTTCAGTCCTCATCTCTGCGCCATAATGTCGCCGATTCTGAAACAGGGCAAGTTTGTTGGGTCTCTTGATTGCGGTACAACGTATGGCTACGATTTTCCTCGTGATTACTGACTAGTCAACGGCGGCTGGCCCATATTTGCAGTTCCGTGCGGTTCATCGTCTTTGATCAGTACGCAAATATCGTTTCCCAGCATCAATCGGAGTTCCCGCAGTATTACCCGAACCCAGGGTGAGTTGTTATCCCCTAGTTTCTAACTCAATCCCTTACTAACACTCCGTGTGGTAGGTGGCATGAGCACGACCCTGAAGAGATACAAGAAACCTCAGAAGAGTGCGTCACTCAGGCTTGTGCAAAACTCGAAGAAGCAGGGTGGGCCAAGGAGAGCGTGAAGGTGATCGGTACTTGCGTTCGTCCTACTCCAAGGTTCTCGTCCTTCACGAATTACAGGAATCACGAACCAGCGTGAAACAACCGTTGCATGGAGTAGGGCTACAGGTAAATCTCTGTGTAAGGCTATCGTTTGGACCGATTCTCGTACGAAGAACACTGTTGCTCACTTTGAGCATCTGTTGTCTTCGGTCGGGATCGAGGTAGAGCCTGGGCAATTTAAGACCGGAGAGGAAGCTGTTGAAGCTCTACGTGAAATGTGAGTGATATAGCTCTATGGGTTCTAGTCACTCACTCCTGAACAGTACAGGCCTGAAGCTCTCCACATACTTCTCTGGGATCAAGCTTAGATGGATGATTGACAACTACAGGGAAGTCCAGAAGGCCTACGATGAAGACGATCTACTTTTCGGAACAGTCGAGTCGTGGATTGTGTATGTAGGTGTCTTGTCAAGGAGTACGTTGGGTTCTCCTAATGTAAGCCCAGAACCTTACAGGCGGTGTCCAGGGCGGAATTCATGTCGGCGAAGTCACGAATGCATCCCGCACCCTTTTGCTAAATCTGCGCACGCTAAGTTGGGATGAGCGGTTGCTAACATTTTTCGGTTTCCGACGGTCAATACTACCAAAACTAGTGTCTTCCTCCGAGGTGTATGGCCATCTGTCTCACGGCCCACTCAAAGGAGTTCCTATTGGAGGACTTATTGGGGACCAGCAAGGCGCTTTAGTAGGAAACAAGTGTCTTCGCCAAGGAGAAGCCAAATGCACGTATGGTACAGGGGCGTTCCTCCTTTTCTGTACAGGAAAGGACATTGTCAAGAGTGGTCATGGACTTCTGAGCACGGTATAGAGCCTCTTCAGGGTATCACGCACCATTGCTCACGAGTTTTTTTTGTCGCAAGGTGGCTTACCAACCCGGCCCAGGGGCTGCCCCAATTTATGCACTGGAAGGAAGTAGTAAGTGTGTTAATGCCTTCGTACTACGCACATGTGAAAACTTGGTGCAGTTGGAGTTGCTGGAAGCGCCATCAAATGGTAAGATGCAAGTCTTTGTTCGACTGTACCTCCTGAGTGTTCGTGTCAGGCTGCGGGACTCCATGGGATTCATCAAGTCCGCCAGCGAGATAAACACATTGGCAGCTTCAGTGCCTGATACTGGAGGCGTGTGCTTCGTAACCGCGTTTTCCGGCCTCCTCGCACCGTATTGGGATCCCGGTGCGACAGGCCTACTCATTGGTACGCTAAATTAGCCATGTCCCGTTGACACAATAGCGAAATTTGAGTACAGGGTTATCCTCATACACCACTCCCGCACATATTGCTCGTGCGACTATGGAAGCCACTGCTTTCCAGACTCGCGCAGTTCTTGAGAGCATGAAACTTGATTCGCACACAAAGCTCGAGCACCTCAAGGTCGATGGAGGCATGACTAACGGCGATGTTTGTATGGAGATTTTGGCGGACATCGGTGGTTTTGACGTTGTCCGTCCGGACATGAGAGAGTATGTGCATACGTAACAGGAACGGAAGATAGCACACTGACTCTTTTGACAGATCAACCGCCCTGGGCTCAGCCCTTCTTGCTGGCTCAGCCATCCGGCTATTCGGTTGGGACATATCTAAGCCAGCCACGTTGATGGAAGTCAATACCAAAGGCAGCCGAACTTTCAATCCTCATATGCCCGAGGAAGATCGGGAAAAAGGGTGGACTGCATGGCTGCGTGCCGTCGAAAGGTCAAAGGGCTGGGATGAAGGCATTGATGAATGAAAGGATTGATATGATGAAAATAATTTTGAATACCACGATATGCTGGGTTACACTCTACCGAAACTTCTTAAGAGGATCAGATTTTTTCTTCCCACCGCGGCCTCCACTCCCACTACCTCTGCTACCGCGAGAACGGCCACGACCACGACCGCGTGTGGAAGACTTTTTGAAAGGTACAAAACCAACTTGGGACTCTTCAGCTTCGATAGCTGGAGCCGAAACTAGACGAGGGAGTAAATATTTTGGTACATGTTTCATATGAGCCTGAACTCTGGTAGGATGTAGCGGTTTGTCGTGGCGTAGATATTCGAGATCGAGTGGATTGTCCTCAAAATGGGCCTGTGCAATACATTGGCAACGCAAAAGGAAATCGATTAGAGTACTCACTTTGAGTTTCTCTGAGTTGATAATCTCAGTTTTAAGTTCCTTGATCCTGGCTTCCTTGATAGCGCTTCTGGTCACGGACCGTAGTGCGTCGTCCATTCGATATCGGAAAGCCTCCACTTGTTTCATATCAAACTTGTACTCTTGTATTTTGGAACCACGTGCCGCCTGCTCTTTCTCGATCCTTGCAAATACAGCTTCGTCATTCTTGGCGCTTTCAAGGCCACCGACAACCTTGTTTTTACCCCATTTATCTTTAGGGACGACATAGGATAATGACATGCCTGCCCGCCCAGCGCGAGCAGTGCGTCCTACGCGATGGGTATATGACCGAGATGATATGGGTAGATCGAAGTTGAGCACACAAGCAACGTCGATGAAGTCCACTCCACGTGTAACGCCATACTCTTTGTCCGACTTCGTACGGCGCTTCTGTTTCTTAAGCTGGGAAGGGCCAGGTTGAGGAGCGTTTTGAGAATACTTTCGCTTTTTGGACGCGGGTTCAAGTTGCGCGTCTTCGTCTGGGTTTGTCTCTGCGCGTTGTGTTGGCGTCACTGAAAAGCCGTAAGAAGTAATCCAAGCCCTAAATAAATATAACCTACACTCGTTGCCAACACCATTCTGAAGTCCATCTTCCTCGGGTTCGTCGTCAGAATCAGCTTCTGTGTGGGCACCATTTTCGTCGGTTGCAATGATGTAATCGTAAACGCCCTTGTTAAACTCCTGCACCGTATGGTATCTATAGAATGTTAAGTATGAAATCATGTGTCACAAGGTTTCCCGCACCTGGAATTGAGGGGAAGCTCAGAGTTTAGCACACAGCTTTTAATTGAAAACTGTTCCAAGAATAGTTTCAGGCGGTAGCAACGGTCGACGTCGTTGACGAACAGTATGCATTTGCCCTTTATGAGTCGGAGTTTGAGGATGACATAGGTGAGGAGAAATTTGTCGACCTCGGAGCACCTAAGGAGAGCTAAGAATCAACAAGTGATGAAACAATGCAGGACTGACTGAACAGAGTATTGTGTGAGGAGTGAGGTCTCATCCTCGTCTTCTTCTAGTTTCAGGATGGCCTGGAAGACCAAAGTTAGCAGAAAACAGAGATAAAATTTAGTAAGCTGATGAGCTCACTGGAGTACGAAGGACCAAGCCTTTCAATGTCTCCACATCATCTGTCATGGTTGCACTCATCAAAAATGACTGATACACCTTTGGGAGATATCCTCCAGAAAAAATTTGTCGAACGTCCTCATCGTGCCCATAAGACAAAATGAGATCAGCCTCGTCGATAACAAGGGATTCCAATGAAGAGAGGTTCAAAGTCTGGATGGATATGAAGCACACTCCATGTACTCTGCGACTATGACGAACCTTTGATTGAACCAGTCCAAGGGCACGAGAAGGAGTTGAAATGACGATGTCTGGCTTATCTGCGAGAAGTGCGCTGGACACTCAAGTCATAAGCAAGCGATACGAGCTGCAGAAACGATCTCACCGTTGCAGATGTGTGGAGGAGCCAGTGGCAGAGTTGACGACAATAACCTCCTTCTCGCAATAAGTAAGGAGGCTTTGAAGAGATGCCGTGACCTGTTCAGACAATTCGCGAGTGGGCACAAGGATTACAGCACGTGTCACTTGATAAGTTTCGTCTGAAGCGGATAACGACTTGTTTCACAAGTTGTTGAGAGGTCAACACAAATGATTTGAATGTAATACACCCACAGATTTCGCACTAATAATTTTCTGCACGATTGGGATACAATAAGCGGCGGTTTTGCCACTGCCTGTCCGAGCTCTCGCAAGGATATCGCGGCCCTCCAGCGCAATGGGTAAGGCTTTCGCCTGGACGAGGGTTGGGCGAGCGAAGCCCATGTCTGCAAGGGCACGTAGTATGCGGGCGTCTAGTAAATGAGCAAAAATCGAGAATGTGGATTTAGAGTCAACCAAGCGTGCTTCCACCATTTTTGCCTTCGGGCCTCCTCTTCCCTGACTATGGAAGATAGTAGCGAAGGTCGTGGTCTTGCTTGCTCGATGTTTTTATGGCTCGAATCATTGTATACATAAGCGGCAACTTAAGCCAAGAAAGGTATGTTCCCGGCGGCCCGACCAGCCTGCCCGCTACTACATAGTCTAAAATGCTCATCATTTCTCTCTGATTATTCTAAATCTACAGCGCTCAGGATTCATCATCATGAACGAAGCGGAACAAATTCGAATTCACGAAGACGACTCAAATTCTACTGAGGGCAAGGTCCTGTGTGGCATGTACGTCTATGATGATGTCACGGTCATCTACAAAACTTATCCTCCAATTGTTATTGATTTCTGTCTGAAGTTGTCGTAGACAGTTTTTCAGGTATACATGTCCCGGGTGCAACGTGTCTTACTGCAGTCTGACGTGTTTTCGTTCAGAGGTAGGTACATTACCCATTGTGAACACAAGTCAATTAAGTTATGCAGGCTCACTCCCGATGTTCGGAGACATTTTATCGCAAGGAAATACAGACCAGCATCGAAACGAAATCCTCCAAATCTCATGAAGAAAGGGAAAAGATGCTCGAGTTGCTGAAGCGCCTCGAAGAACAAACTCAGGAGGAAGATAGTAGCAGTCTGCTACGTGACCAGGATGAATCCGACAGTGACGCTAACGATCTTGCCTCTAGATTCGCCGATGTGGATATTTGTATGTGATCTTTTCCCCCTTAGCTAGCTTGTAGCCAATCGTGGATTTTTAGCTTCAGCATCATCTGACGAATTACTCAGACTTATGACCAAGGAAGAAATAGACAGGTTCTTCAATGCACTCAGGTACCCAACCAGTCAATTGGCCCAACAATTATTGTCTAGTGAGGAATTGCAGTCTGTGAGGCAGGAGCCATGGTGGGAAGCTTCCGTGGAAGGATCTTCGAGTGGGAGCATTCGATATGGATCCAAACCTGCACTGATGGAGGTCCCGCTGAATCTTGTAAAACGCCAGCCTAGTAGTCCTTCTCTGATTTACAATGTTTGCGCTGTCCTGTAAGTCTTTAAAATCTGCCATCACTAGGTGATTTCCTGATCGTGATAGTGTTGCTTATGCGTTTGCTACCCGCCATCTATCTGTCTCACCATTATCGTCCGCGGAAAATGATGCGCCAGAGGCTCGCAGAATAATCTCGCAAGCTGTCCCATTTTTGGTAGCCCGTCATTCACAAGTGCTGTACTCGACGTTGAGCAGTGCTGTCACTGATGTATGGTCACGCTTTGACCCTGTATGTTTTTTGTCTTATTATCGATCACCGAGGTGGTACTCAGTCCTATTCAAGGGGGCCATGGGCGCCGAGTCCTTGTCGGTGCTCTTGCATGATTCGTCCATCATAGCGAGACCCAGATTAATGGTCGCTGCATCTTCCGATGACAATTCGTTAACCGATCATCGGTCTGTTACATTATTAGCCGCACTGTCTGACCTCTCTGGTCTTTTCGCCCCACGTTCTATTGGTGTGCCTAGTCACATTCAGATGAAGCTTATATTTTACGCCGCTCAAGTCCTCTCGACGCCTCAGCCCGTCCTTCGCGCACTTGCAAACGAACTACAAGATTACGCGCGGGCCCTGAAGGTGGAGGCAGGCTCAGTAATGAGCAATTCTAGTTTCCAAGGGAAGAACCTTGATATAACAACCAGCGGCCGAAATTTCGGGCCATAGATTGAGGAGTATCTTTAGCAACGTGGAGGCCTGTGGAGGCTCGGTCTGTTGTTAATTGACGACTCCTAAAAAATACATGGCAGCATGTGGGGATGCACCATACTAATAGTACGGGTGCGAGTCCGGGAAGGCAGTGAAATCATGAGCTGTGGCCTGGAACTAGCTAGTAGATCTAGGGCTGTTTTTTAGAAGATCCAGAGTAGTACCAGTATGACCATTCGTACGTATCTCATAGTCAGAGGCTCAAACTACGCTATTTGAAGCCAAACTTTGTGTCACATCAAGTATACGTTGAAACAGGGTGGCAAACAGACGTGGCTGTGATGGCATGTGTAAATTCCGCATCAGGAGGTCCGATCATGCCCTGAGGACCCTCCCAGTCATGAAGGTCAGCATATTTAATGTTCACAAGCACCACAAATTATTCCTCAGAGCATCCATTTTTCTCTCTGACTCGCCAAGATACAAGGCAACCTCACCTCAAACTATGTCAGATTTAAATTGCGGTTCTGGTGGAGGCGCGACTACATATGCGCAGTTGCGGATCGCATCGATCTTCATCGTCGGGGTCGGATCGATGGGCGGCGCAATGTTTCCAGTGCTTGCCAAACGGACAAACTGGCTTCACGTTCCCAAAGCCGCCTTTGAGTGAGCAATGAATTATACAACGCGAATATGCGCAGCGTTCTGATTTAAATCTCACAGCTTTGCCAAATACTTCGGTTCCGGTGTCATAGTGCGTTCTGAAATCAGCTCATCGATGAGATAACTCGTTCACATTTACGCAGATAGCTACAGCTTTTATCCATCTCCTTAGCCCTGCTATCAGTGAGCTTTCATCTCCGTGCCTGTCACCGGCTTGGCTAGACTATGTAAGTCAGGGGAGTCCCTGTGAGCAGTATCAATACTTACGTATATGTCGTAAATCACAGCCCTACCCGCTCGCATTGGCCTTGCTCAGCATTTTTTCGATTTTTATCGTTGAGCTGGTGGCCTTCAGGTGGGGTACAGCCAAACTGATGGCCCTCGGTGTGAAACACGGTGCGTTTTGGATTGATTGCGCGCCGAGGCTTCTCTTATTATAAAACAGATGTACACGGTCATGGTCACGGTCTTGGCGCGCACGCCGCACATGGACCTGAAGGTGGAATACCGGATGGCGACTCAAGCTCTGAGAAAATGGAGAAAGATCTAGAATCTGCCCATGATCACAAGCACCTGGATTTCAGTGCCGCAGGGCAGATTATCGGTGTGTTCATCCTAGAATTTGGCGTATTATTGCATAGGTGCGATCTTCCTTGACTCACATCCAATGATTAATTCATGCTTACTCTTTGTGAAGTATACTCATTGGTCTGACACTGGCGGTCGATCCGTCCTTCAAAATCCTGTTTGTTGTCATCGTATTTCATCGTGAGCAATCCCAATGTCCTATAAACCACTGTTAGACTGACATGACATGCAGAAACCTTTGAGGGCCTTGGTATTGGCACTCGCCTGGCCTCCTTGCAGCTCCCCCCAAAGTACAACTATGTAGCCATCTGTGGTGCGCTGCTGTATGGAATCACCACACCATTGGGCATTGCAGTCGGGCTTGGCGTCCAAAGCACGTACAACCCGGGCAGCACCACCGCCTCCATCGTAAGTGGAGTGCTTGACTCGCTGAGTGCGGGTATCCTGTTGTATACTGGTCTCGTTGAGGTATGTTATATTCCTCAGTATCGTGACCAGAGCCCGATCACTCATCATTTTTATGCAGCTTCTTGCTCACGAGTTTATCTTCAACAAAGAAATGATCAGCGGGTCCAACGGACGCGTTGCCTATGCCCTCTCATGCATGCTTCTTGGATGTGGGATCATGGCGCTCCTGGGGCGTTGGGCATAGTAGACATCAATATGTCGTGACCATCATGATCTAGTGTATACTGATAGTTGTATGTACATCGGAACCTATTTCCGCCCATGGGAAAACTTTGATTGGTTAGGTTATGCCAAGGTTATGCTCTGTTTATGTCCCGTTACATGTCTAGCCGATTAGCCAACTACCTCTGTTACGCGTACTTGTCGCTTCAAATCACTACTAAGATGAAGACAAACGTTCCACTACTCCTACTCTCCTTCAGCGGAATTACACTTTCTAAACCTGTCAAACAAGCCTTCTATGATGCAGGAGGCAGCCGCCAGGTTGTCATGCAAGGCCAGGTGTTCGACGTGCCCACTAACCCTGAACCCGGTTTCAATTTAAACCTGGACGAGCTCCGACTAGTCCAGCTATCAGAAGGTCAGGAACCGATATGGATGACAGAACTCGAGAAGGTGAGGATAACACATTGCACAGTTCAGCGGGTTTCATTCTTTACTTACCGTGTGTCATTCAGATCGAGGCTAAAGCCAAAGGACTTCGCTTCTTCGACGTGTACTTATTTTCATTTCTTCGTATGAATATCACTTCTCAAATATGTTTTATTTTTATTTTCGTCTAGCACAGATAATCGTGACCTCGGTTCGTCTGCTGACGAGCGCGTCGCGACGAGAAGTGAATATACCTGTCGGTTGCGAGACTGGTGGAGCTTACCTTTTCGCAGCTTCATACCCACCCCTAAGCGCTCATGAGCAAGTCACTAAAGTCATCAAGACGCTATCTACAGAAGGTCCAAGGGCAAACTTGGAGAAGTTCTCCAGCTTTAGAACAAGATGTAGGTCTTATATCCCCTCAATATTTCAGCACATTGACTCAATGTTGCAGATTATCGCAGTGAGGTAACTGCTGGTCTTCAAAGTCCATCCTTAAATACTCAACTGCTGTGTAGACAGGCAAGGAAAGTCAACAATGGCTACTGTCCAAGATCAATGAAGTATGTTCTCCACATGTTGCTAGATTGATTGCCGACGTTTGATCGTCAGATTACCGCGGATTTTGCATCGCCTTCATTGAAGTCTCTAATCAGCATCGACGAGTTCCAACATCCTTGGGGACAACATTCAATTGTAGGGTCTATCATCGAACCTGAGCCTCTCTTTAGTAAAATTTCGGCTAGATTGTCAGAATCAACGGTTCCGATGCGGCAGACGATCGGATTGTCATCCTCGGCGCTCACCAAGACAGGTAATCGTTGTTCTTTGGATGTCATGTTTGCGGAACTGATGATGTTTTCTCAGCACAAACTTGTGGCCATTCCTTGCTGCCCCTGGTAATTTATACTTACCGGATCTTTTGAGTTTTCTTACTAAATTCTGAGTAAGGTGCTGATGATGACGGATCGGGGAGCGTAACCATCCTCGAATCATACCGTGCACTCTTGGCATCTGATTTTCACCCAATTCGGCCTGTTGAGTTCCACTGGTATTCGGCTGAAGTAAATCATATGAATGCGTGATGCTTCTATGTGTTGCTGATCCTGATTTTCCAGGAGGGTGGTCTTCTTGGCTCACAGGCTGTTGCTCAGCGCTATGAAGCCCAGGGTCTGAAAGTTTACGCTATGAGCCAGGTAGGGATGGTGTGTTATCTTTATTATGGCAGTAACCTGACTTGGGTAGTATGACATGACAGCATGGGTCAAGAGAGGTACATCTGAGGAAGTTGGTGTGATTGTAGACTATGTGGATTCAACGTGAGCATTTTGCCAGGATTGCTTGTTTTATTCTAACCTGTAATACTAGCTTGACGGAGTTCAACAAAGGGTTAATTACAGAATATCTGGACATACCCTTTGTTGAAACCAAATGTGGATATGCTTGTTCCGACCAGTGAGTTATACTCAATATAATTTGTTATAAGTGTCAGCTACTTACGTCTATCGCAGTGCTCCTTGGAGCAAAGCGGGATATCCTAGCATCTTTACCATTGGTGAGATAACATCTCATTATTTGCCGTCTGAAGTCTAATTATGGTGTTAGAAGGATCTTTTGAGAACTCAAATCACAGGAACATCCACACCGCCAACGAGTTAGTATTTAAGACCAGATTATGGAAACTGCGGATACTGATTTCAATCATACAGCCGGATTGATATCTCGGATGAGTTTAGCTTTTCGCACATGTTGGAATTTTCTAAATTGGCTGTGGCCTTTGCCATCGAGCTTGGATGTTAACTTTGTATTATTTTACTGGTCTGGAACTCTGTCATAGCCCCGTTGACAAGTCTCTTGTTAAGTCGGGCGTTTCCGGCATCATCTGACGTATGGCTCGAGTTGGGCTCGAGGTTACTATAATGAGCCAAATGCACTGGATAATCATATCAATCTTCTTGCCCCGCATCGTCCCCGTGTCCCACCATTTATAAAGTTTCACAAGTACCAAGCTTAACAACCTGTGAGCTCTCTCAGCTCTGCAGCTTGAAGCGACTATGTCCCAGCCACAGCGAAGATTATCTGTTCGACGAGGATCTGTCAGTGCTTCCGATCCGTTTGGACAGTATGCTACCCTAAATCATGATCCTAATCGATCATCGTCATCGACTTTGACCATTGTTCGCGTCCTGGATCCCAGTTCGCAAGCAGGCGGACTACAAGGGACCACTCCGATCAATCTGTCAGAACCGCCTGCACCAGTGCTTCACCGACGTTCACTACGTCATCCTGGGAGTACAACTCCTACGAATGCAGACGGGTCATCAGCTGGTAGACTCAGTTTTGCATTTTCATCCTTCGCTCCAAATTCCTCAGCTTCAGCTGCCCCTTCCTCTTCTACCTCTGTACCAGCCGTCGCTACTTCCCCTAGCCGACGGGCCTCCAGCCCGTCTACTTCCCCCCGCCTGCGTTCTAGTTCACCACAGTTCACCCGAAGACAATCTGCGTCAGGCTCAACCCCATTTTCTAAACCAATTTTGTCCCCAGAACAGCTTGTAGACCTTGCTCGTCAATCAACTAGCCCTCGTTATGTCCCTCCGCCTGCATCTGCCCCTAGCACTCCTCATCCAGCGCTTGCAAATCCGGTGGGTTACTCCAATCCTGCCGCTGGTGCAATGACAGCACCTGCGACATTCACCCCGTTACCTGATGACATATACCTTCCTTTCATCGATCGTCCCACTGAAGTGGCCCAATTACTATCAATTCATCCCACAACCAAACTTTTTTCCCTCCTCGCTCAGACATTTCCCAGGACACACGGCCCGGAAAATCTCGTTGATTCTACGTTCTCTGCAGATCCTACAAAATGGTCTTTCGGGACTTTGCGTCTTTGGCTAACCATTGTGGATAGACAAGCAGCCAGTGACGCCCTCTGGGTGCGCAACGCACGCAGATGCATCCTTTCTCATTCAGAGCTCATCTGGGAGCGTCTGAAGGGGGCTCTTGGTGTTCCTCCCGATCTCGAGGTCGATGGAGGATATGATACGGAGAATGTGATTGCAATAGATGATGGATATGATCACCCGCCGCGTGTCTCTGTCTCTCCTATTCCGAAAGTATTGGATGCAGACAGTAGGGTTGAAACTTCGGGAAAGCACCCCACATCGTCGCCACCTAGCGATGTCGAATCGACTCAATATGATATGCCCTCGTCCCCGCGAGAGGACCCACTCTCCACCCCAACTCACTTGGTGATTGAGCCTATACTCGCCACCCTTGCCTCAAACGTCAACGTCTCTGCTCCTAGTTCAGCTAACCCACCACCACTCAGCCTCCCATCAAACTTGTCACAGTCTCCTCTCGGACAGGGAGATGGACTACAGGACATTGGTGAGGAGGCAGAAGATGAGGACAGTGCAGATACAGAAGCTCCCGAAAGGGACACTCAACCTGCCGATGATTCTTCACAGATTCATGGGTTACGCATCTCCACTTCACCTGTGCCGTCTTCTCCTGTTTTTGTGTCACAACCATTTTCACATCCTACTAGCCCAGTCATGAATTCGAATGACTCAAGACGCAACAGTACTGAGCTTAAATGGTCGTCGGAGTTTACTCTTCCCCTTACTAGGCGCATCTCTCGTACGAGTTCGCATGGCTCGGTCAGCAGTCTTGGAAGACCCACATTCAGGTTGGTACTTCCGTAGTTCTCACGACATACTTACTAACACTCCCTCGCTCTCAAGCTACATCTACAACTCAGCTGGATCTGACTTCGGAGACAACGATAACGAGCGCGCGTATGATCCTGTTGGAGATCGTGGTCCAGGACATCCGCTCTTCCCCAGCAATTTTGCGCGACTGGCATTGGGCCCAACGCTGAGCGCCAAGTAAGACTTTCTCTAAGTATTACTTGCGGTAATTGATTCTTGATCACTCTTCACTCAGTAATCCAAATCTGCATCCTTCACGCTCTTCCGCCCAACCAGCGCATTCGCGCTTTGCTAAATGGGCGCCAGGTGGACGTCCTCCGAGTTGGATTGATGCTTGGGATTCTGTCAAGCACGAATATGCCGCAACCACAGCTAGCGGCAGTAGTGTCGGGGGTGGTGAATAAGCTGATGCACCACAACACACGCCGCACTCTCAAAATTCATTCCTCAACGCCTCCTGCATTTTGGTCTTCGACAATTCCTCAATCTCTTTTTCTTGTCTTCGAAAAGTTGCAGCAATGCTCGCATCCACAATCTTGTACTTATAGCTCCCTTTTTTCCTCGCTTTGCCCATTTGCCTCTCATCTCTGTAGTCTCTGTAGTCTGGATTGGAGGGACATATCCACAACGTACAATCAAGAAGCAATACACGAATCACGTTGGTTTACGGAATATACATAGCTTGCCTGGAGTTGAGACCTGCAGGCCTGAGTACCGAGTTGGAATATGTGAAATACGATATACAATGTGGATGAGAATCGGGATGGCACAAGGATTATGACAGCACGGAAACGAATTCATTGAGTCGCTCTCTTGGTTAAAATCCGTCAGCGTCCCCGCCGTACCTCTTTGGCAACTGGTCGGCAGGGATCAGAGGTAGAAGAGCGGTTCCGATAACCTTGGGACCGGAACCAACAACACTCATCTTCGCCACTGTTGCAGCTGACAGGAGTGGCTTGAATATCCAGAAAATCCAAGTAAGAAAGCTGGGCACGTTGACAAAGAACTTTTTCGCCTGTGAAATAGAGTAAATTGTATTCTGGAGCCAGCAGAAGCGGGAGAACGAACCAGGAACTCAGGATAGTGGCCCTGGAATATACTGGATGCTTCGGATGCTGCATTTTTGGAGGCCTGCGTTCGACTCGACATGCTTACACCTTCGTAATCTAGTGATATTGAATGAAAGTTGAGTGAACACATAACATTAACTACCATTTACACACCGTGGATCTGGACCATCTGGTCAACAGTCTCAAAGTCAAGCAGGGTTATGCTTTCTTCCATAAAAGCAACACGCCATCTAGAGAGGGGTTCAGGGTCAACACCATAAGAGTGAGGATGGTGCGTGTGTACCTTAAAAAGCGCTGTATGTCACCAAAGACGGCATCAAGATCCTTATTGGCGCCATATAGATTGTACCTTCAGAAATTGGGTCAAGACGAGACTCTTCTCAGGGAAGAACGTAGGAGCATACGCAATGGGATGTCCGTCCTTGTCCTTTCCATACGTTCTTCCAAGCTTTCCAAACACGTCTTCGGGAAACTGTTCCTTCATAGCCTCATCGACCTTGAAAGACTTGCGCCATCGCAAAGTCGAGATGAGCATGTCCTTGGCCTCTGCAGGATTGAGATTCCTGTCCAGGTGATGTTCACAATAGATCCTAGTTTAAGAAAGCAAATCGCACCTGGCACGAAGGAACTTCATTAGTACGACGCTGACGCGGGCATCCTTGGGTTTCAGTGGGCTGATGGTGACACCCCACATGTTGTATGGCGTAGACTCGGCATCGTCCTGCTCTGGAAAGGCCACCTTGAAGGTTTCAGGCAGAGTAGACTGTAATTTAAATACAGGTTGAGCACCATTAATATTTCCAAAGTGCATGGCTAGTCTTGACCAACTCACGCGAAATTCCTTCAAGGCCTCCCACTCAGCCTCGCTGAACTTCTCCGTTAACGGATTCTGTGGTTCCTTGTCGTCTTCTAGAGCGGCCTCAACAGCACTGGGCGCGCTCGGAGTAGGTGATGGTTCTGGGCCAGGTGTATCCTCCAGTACAGTAGGCGTCGCGCCTGGTTGAGGTGCAGCTGCCTCTGCTGTTGTCGTTGCTGTCAGAGCATTATGTTCGACTGAAGATTTCGTGGCAGTTGCTGCAGTAGAAACTGTCTCACCGTCAACGATCTGAATCATGTCTACTCAGTTGTAAGAGGGTGTCCGATCAGACTTGGGGCATACAAGTGTCTGAATATGTACTGACTGAACACAAATGGCAGTAGTGACTCCTGAGGCCTGAGGCCCCAGTACTTGACTAGCTAGAATTGAGCTAAAAACACGTACATCGTCATTTGAATATAACGAGCGAGTACTATATATTCTAATGTCATGTAGAGACTGTTGGTCGCAACACTATTTACATTAATCAAAAGGTGACAGTCCTCGAGGATAAATATGGATAGAGATACTAAGTTCTGCTAAGCAGTAACGTGTCCCACAGCGAATGACTCCATTCCGAAATGCTGTTGTATACGCGGGGGCTGATATCCAATAGGGACCGTATTGGAAGGTGGCGAGTCTAAGGAGGGAGGTGGCGACGGGTATGGCTCTGTAGGCGAGATGGTGTTTCGCTTTGAAAAGATGGACGATGCGTCCTGTGAAGAAATTTGAATATGCAGGTTAGGATGCCCATGCCCGTTCCCATGTGAATCTGGGTGTAAATGCGCATTTGTCGAAATTTGCACCCGCGGTCGGCCAGCAGCAGGGTATGCCCCCGTTCCTGTGGCTGCAGCCACCGGAAGCTCTGGCGTACCAGGAACAGGGGTTGGTGGTGAGCTTCCATTCAATAGCTTCTCCTCTGTCCGATTGATGGGGAGCATCATATCCCGCGTCGCCTCTACCCTGCGCATTTTGTTCTCCCCTCGCTCAACATCACTCTTCGCCGTGTTATACATGTATAAGCCGAGAAATGTCATCCCAATGCCGAGGCCCTGCATGGGATGTACGTTCTGGTTGAACCATACTATGGCGATACAGATGACAGCGACGCGCTTGATGAGGGAGGCGATAGAGTATGTCACAGGAGACGTGCTAGAAAGAATCACAAATGCGATGATGTTTTGTGCAAAGTGGACGGTGCCATTCATGAAGAAATAATATGGGATAGAATGAGGAGCTTCGTGTCCACGAGTCGGGTGTTGAACGGAGTCGGCGGCGAGAAGGGGAAGATCGGTGAAGCACCAAATCGGGATCATCAATGCGAATGCCATGGCCGAAGAATAAAACAACAAGTTGAGTTTGTCTAACTTGTGGGACGATGTCTGCGACCCTGATGGCATAATCTTCTTAAAGAAGATGTTTGAACTGACGAACACAAGGGCAGAACCAAATGCGCAAAGAAGACCTGTCGGATTTGAGGCAGACTCAAACGTACATGCCAACATGACACCGATGATCAAGGGGACCAGAGAAAAGTACGTCCTTGGGGAGTACTTGACGCCGAAAAGCATGGCGTAAGCGGCAACGGTGAACAGTGGAGATAGAGCCTGAAGGCATGTTCATCACGTAAAAATGAGGAGCCAATAGACCAACATACCTTGATAGTATGAACGGTGCTGACGGGTATTTTGGAAATTGCAATGCTAGAGAACATGTGACCGCCAACTTGGAACATGCCCATGGGCAGGGTGCTTCGCAAAATGGCACCAGTTGGTGGACGCAGTTTTGCGAATTGAATGAATGGCGACATGAAGAGCAGGCAGTAACCGGCAACGAATGCGAATTGTATGATGGTGAGGGTGACAGGGTGATTCCATTGATTGAGGATAGTCTTGCCAGTATTTGACGAAAGTGCAGAGGTGGTGTACCAGAAACCGCACAGAAGGATAAATCGAGACGTTGATACGGCTGAGGATGGAAAACGTGTCGTGAGGGGACCAATAGATCGCCGTGAATTCGACGATGCAGATGGCAAGTCCGAAAAAATGGAATAACGAGACAAGAACGTTCTAAATCTCGCCAGGCTTGCACCTGGTGCCAGGCGTGAGGATGATTGTCTTGCATAAGGGAGTTCTCCATTCGAGACAGATGTCAGGGGTTTTGTGCCTATGAAGGTGGCCTGCCAGCCTTCGCCAGAGTTGAGATGCTGATTATCGAAGGCATTAGATGGTGAGTAGTTATTATAGGCTAGTTTGGGAGGCAGCTGGCGGTCAAGCATGGGTTATCGAGAGATATGTTGAAGAACCTTGCCTGGTTGCCTTAGATCTAGAAGCAGAAAAAAATGAGCACAGTCACAGTAGACACTGCCGAGGTCTTTGGCGAGATATAAACTTGAAAGGGTTGAGTTTCGCCGGCCTTGACGCCCGCACAGCCATCTTGTCAGCAATTCGGTTTGGCTTTATTTGCCGCGCGTGTGTGATATACACAGCATTTCGTAAGCAAATATTGGTCATCGGGGATCGCTAAGTATGCATTGTCTAAAGATTGATGGTAGCAATGTATTGTTCAAGGGCCACTTCTGGTTCATCCCAAAAAACGAAATGGTTCCCTTCAGTCTGGAATTTGAACTTCACGTCTCGTGCCTTTTCGGCATCAGGCCCAAAAATTGGCTTTGGCTCAGCCAAACACTTTCTAAGTTCATGCAATACCCACACCACACCACCGGGACTTGCTCCACCACACATGTATCTGACACGTAGTTTGGGGAGGAATTTCTCCGCTAAGGATGTGTCGAATATTGCACGTCGTGTCATAGCCTTGAATACGTCTAGTTTGATAGAGACGAGAAGGGCATCGGAAGCGCCGAAAGTCTTGGCAGACGTGAGCTCTGCCAGCTCTTCAGGAGACAGCTCGTGCATGGAGTGAGCTTTGTCTTGGGTTGTAAGGAACTCGAGGTCGTCAATACTTCCTGAGGTGACATTTTTGTGTGAGAAGTGCATCGCAACCCATTCATAGAAAAGCTTGAACCTCTTCTCGACATCGGTCTCTGACCAAAATCCGATGTTGAAGCCTGGGGGATTGGGTATACCAATGAAAACCCCGCTCGCATCTATGGCACCGTGCATCATTCGGAATGTGCTAGAAGATAAGATGTGCCTACCATGACAAACCACAGTATGGAGATATCTTTCAAGGTCAGACAGAACATTAGATGACAAGGCGTCGAGATGGGCCACAACAGCATGAACGTGCGATGATCCTAAAGACCACCCAACCAGGACAATTCCACCACTGGTACCGTCCGCCAGGGGAATATGTTGCTCGCGGGCAAACATGACAAGAAAAGTAGCGATATCGACCGCTTGACTGCGAAGGAAGCCTTCTTGTCCCTCCACCGTACGGGACATGAGACCAGCCAAGTCTGCATCACGGAAGCTGGTGGTGGGGCTGTAATCACGTCTGTATAGGCTGACGATGCGGAGACGATGCGCAGCAGCTAGAGGAAAAATCTTCTTGAAAACACCTGCATGAGGAATAAGTCAGCAGGACATTACGGAGCAGTATCAATTAATTATACCTCCATTGAAACCCATGCCAGGGACGAAGACCAAGGTTGTATAGGTGATTCCAGGGACATCGCCACTATCAAGGTAATAGTAGGACACGCCGTCACTGATGGTCAGACTTTCAAGTTGCATTGGAGTGTTGAAGCTAGATGTAGGAAACAGCGAGATTCACTGAATCTATCATGTAGCAATTGGGAATAAAAGCTCCTTGAGGGGCCCTGAACGTTAACCACGGAGCGCTGACATGTCATGTCAGCAAGATCAAAGGGACATCATGACAATGCTACGCCACTGCCGCGACTGCGGTCCTGAGTAGGCGGTAACTACCGCGATTCGAAGCTTGAGCGCTTGAGTACCACGTAGTACAGCTTATTGTATTTCAACCGGTGTCGACCCCAGGGCCATGTGCGTGGCCCACTAAGCCCCCTTCATGCGCGCCACTTGATTTCCACTTGGTGGTAGAACGGCCCGGGGCCCGTGCGCCCCTCAAATACGGTAAACGCAACTCGGATATGCGTAGTGCAACGAGATATGTCGGTGGGAAGGGATTAATACGAAATGCGCGCGAGTGCGAATCACCACACACCACCTGGCCCTAGTGCTTCGTCGAAGTGCAAATTGCACAAACAGGCAAAGTTCATTGTCTGTCTCGCCATCATACTCTCATTTAATGCGGTCCAGTTTGACTGTCAACCGAAACCAATTTCCGCTGCGACTTGGATACGCCGATATGTTGCGCCGTGATTGACGTTCGCACAAGTGGAATTGCGCATGGTCAACCACAGCGCTGCCGAGAGTCCTATTCGAACGTTTTGGTCACCCAGAAATGAGGAAACAGAGACGGCGGATGCAATTGACTCGTCATTACTGAGGCTGTTGTAAACAAATCAGAGGGACCAACCGCAAGCGAACAGAGCGCTTGTCCCGGGTCATTAAAATACAACTTGCTTGGTGCTAGTCACTTGCTCTGGAGTCTGCATCGTCCATGTATCGGCATCTCGAGTCGGAGGACCTCACATAATGGATCTTGAACTGCACCACTAAAAACCAAATTGTAGGACAGCTCGGGTCAGAGTTTAGACGTAGAAACAATGGACCGCTCAACTTCATGCCCAAGATTCACCTCAGATTGAAATTCTTATCCTATCAAATTTGCGGGCTCTGTCTGAAAAATGTTGATCTGTATGCGTGTAGCGTTAACGTTCAACGTTCAAAGAGGAGACATGAAGATCTTGTGTCAAATCGACAGATCATGTGACTTGCATTTACCCACCAAGCTTGAGTCAGTCAGACGAGCACCGAAATCAAAATCGTCGCTGCTGACACCGTTCGCTCCTCAAGACTTTTATCATGGTCAGTTTTATCGTCCTATTCACCTCTTACGGACCCCGTAGAAGCCATGAACACAGTTTTGACGCGATCATCGACGCTGGAATGGGTGGATGTCATAATTTAGAGATGGATGTACCAGGATGATTGACCCGCAAATTTCGCTCTTCTCGCCGCTTGATATCCTCAAATGCAGAGCTGACTGTCCCTTGTCGTCCGTAGGCACGCGGACCAAAAAAACACTTGAAGCGCCTTGCTGCACCTTCCTCATGGATGTTGGACAAGCTGAGCGGTACTTATGTGCGTGCATCCCAGATCCTCTGCATGTCTTCGTCCTAAAGCCCTAGGGTTGTACCACAGGCTCCCCGTCCTTCTCCTGGTCCCCATAAGCTCCGTGAATCGCTCCCCCTGACCATCTTCCTACGCAACAGGTTGAAGTATGCGCTGAACGGCCGCGAAGTCACCTCAATCGTTAAGCAGCGATTAATCAAAGTCGATGGCAAAGTGCGCACGGACACCACCTTCCCCACCGGCTTTATGGGTAAAGATTTCTCTTTTTGTTTACTCATTTGATCTCATGTTCCCGCTGGTTAGACACCATCTCTATCGAAAAGTCCGGCGAGCACTTCCGTCTCCTTTACGATGTCAAAGGTCGTTTCACCATCCACCGCATCACTCCTGAGGAAGCCTCATACAAGCTCCTCAAAGTCCGCAAGGTTGCTCTTGGTGCCAAGGGTGTCCCCCATGTCGTCACTCACGACGGCCGCACCATCCGTTATCCTGACCCTGCCATCAAGGTTAACGACACTCTCAAATTTGACCTTGAGTCGGGCAAAATCACCGAATTCGTTCACTTTGATACCGGAAACATCGTGATGATCACTGGCGGACGTAACATGGGTCGTGCTGGTGTCATCACGCACCGCGAGAAACACATTGGTGGTTTCGATATCGTGCATGTCAAGGATTCCTTGGACAGGACCTTTGCCACCCGGTAAGTGTCTTTCAGTAGCCAATGCAAAAATCTAAAAATTTTGATTAGTATTTCCAACATCTTCGTCATCGGCGAGGGTTCAAAGCCCTGGATATCACTACCCAAGGGCAAGGGTACGAAGCTTACTATCTCGGAAGAGAGAGATCTCAGGAGGAGACAGCGGACTGCCGAACAATAGATGTTGTCACGGAAGGGTCTATTGATTTCTTTTGTGACATTTCTTCTACGGTATGCCCCATGTATATGACCAATCATGATGCAAAAATGCAGATACTCGCATGTGGTTATGAATATATGATTCATCTACACACCCTATTTCTCAACATTCTACCGGCATTGCAGTGTGGATGTATGAAAATCACCAGTAATCAGCAGCTCTAGGTTTTACCATGGCCTCCTTACACCGCTTCTTGTCAATTTCCCAGCGCTCCACCCATTTTGCCATCTTCATCCTAGATCTTTCGTTTCCAACGTTCACGGTCGCGATCATTTTCACCCAGTCACACGACATCGCAAAGCACGTAAGCTCAAAAAAGGAACTGTGTTCCGAATATGGCACGCCGTACATTTGCACGGCGAATGTTGACTTTTGCATGGGTTTCAGGTCTGCGTGTGTGAAAGACCGCGACTGCCCACGAGATATGATGGATGAGATGGGTGGGCTGAGGTCGCTGCCAGACGGTGGTGTGTACCTGCAATAGACATTATTGATTGATCGATGAGTGCATGGGGAATGGCAGATGCTCACGTCCATCCTGTGGGTCTGAAACCGACAGCCCGCGAGTATATCCCGTTAAACCGTTGCACATATGCCTTGAGTTTGTCTGAAACGATCATGCTCAACGGAACAACATGCACGCAGGCTTCGCATGGGTCCTTGGTCAATAGCGCATGCAACTCAGGGTCACTTTGACATCGTAGGATAGCGGTCTTATGCGCATCGCAATAAATTTTGGTCTTGAGAGCCTGCGCGATAGCTGAAAACAATCATGTAACTTTAAGGGAGCAATGCACGCTCAAGCACTCACCCTTGACAATGCGTTCTTTGCCAATGGAGTAAGTACTACACAAAGAGGTGCATCAATGATTAAGATGGATATATACCACAACTAACTTACCCAACGACCACTAACATTCTATCTTTAGGTTGTTTTATAACGGTTTCGTCTGCGCGTTCTGAAGGAATGACCCAAGCATCCATAGTTGAGTTCCGTTTTCCATTCGTGTCTGGAGCGCCAACCCGCTCCCCAGAAACGATTCTTTTGGCCAACTCTGCACAGGCTGAGATGACCAGCGGCTGTGGAGGAAAAGTATACTGATTACCCAATAAGCGTCGCTGCCTCGTCAAGCTAAACTGACTGACCTTCGGGTCCAGGTAGGTCGTGTCTAGATACACATGATCAATTTGCTTTCCTTTCACCGCAGGGTGCATCACATGTTGAGGCGAAGCTCTGAAGTCTCCGCAATGCAAATATCGGAAAGCCTTTCCAGAACCAACGAATGGCGATTTGAAGGCGCTGTCTCCCGCGTGCACAGTCTGCGGGCCCTCGAATAAAAATAGGCACGATCCCGGGCAGTGGTTAGCTTCAATAAGTGTGACAGTGACCCCGCCGGAGTCGGGAACAATTGTAGGGACATCCATCGGGAGTGGATGAACCCACTTGGAATCAACCGACAGCATATGTATAATTAAATTAGCTGTGTCCGCTAGTAAACTTTCAATATTTATGTTTAACTAGAAGGGTAGGATGTACTATACCTGAGCAATAAATCGGTCCGCTTTTCCAATTCGAAGCGAGGTTGGTGTAATGATCGGAATGAGCATGACTAAAAATTGTATTGTGAGGCTGTGACGGCGAGTCAGTTTGGGATACACACGTTAAAAAGTAGGCGGTGACGCCTGGTATAGTTCCATAGCGGAACGCATCGACGGCGATGGGCATTCCTTGTAGAACTTTGTAGAATGGTGCCTTTCTCCGGCTACCCGGTGCTCGAGTTGGTCGGAAGCTACGGTCCTCTGCGAGATCTGCTTCCTTCCAAGCTTCATTTTCCTTATGGGACGCCATCAAGGTGGAATATAAGTCGGTGCTGGGGACATCTTCGAGTTTACTCGTACTTGGCTCGCATGAGACATCCAAGTCTGAAGTTGTGGTGGCAATTGCGCTTGATGAACTGACGGTGGAGTCGAGACATGTATTGACATGGTGTTGTCTCTCCTAAAATGTGCATCAGATGGGTCACATCTGCAGCGTGGCCATGTCACCAACCAAGCCAAATAAACGTGATATATCGAGTTCGCAGACAGGGCAACTGGCGGGATAAACGCGGTCATTAAGATGTTCTGAGACATCCTCCATCTCAATATCATCGTTAGCAGCTTCGAGGATGGCCACCTCATCGTCTCCAACACCCCATTGTTCATCATCACCTGTAAAATCGATGTCTTTCACATTAATGGGGTGTGGTAGATCCCTGCAGGGTTCGGGAACATCGGCTTCTCTAGATACCTTTCCTTCAAAAAGCAGCTCATGAGCGGGCCCGACTGCGGAACGAAGTAACGAAGTCGGAACACCGAAGATAGAGGAGCTGGAAGTGGCTTTGATGGCCGACGACTGGAGTAAAGTCTCCTTCCACTCTACAGTGTTCATGCTGCTCTGAACGGGAACTTGCAATAAAGCTGAGGGCTTTCCAAATGTGGGGAGATCATCCTCATGAAGTTCTTCGTGCTTTGACAAAGCGACACGTGCGAGAGATGGCTTCCACTCGCCGCATTCATTAGAATAACGGAGGTTCCCCTTTTCTCCTTCCGGAGAAGCGCGTTGTTTCTGGGCACCTGGGATTACACGTGTCTTCCCTTTGTCTCTTTTTGTTGTATAATCATCGCTGTCTGAGTCTATAATGATGATCTCCTGAGATAAGGAAGCTTTGAGGTGCTTCTTGTTCGCCTTGAAAGGAGTGTTTTGAAGCTTGCTTTTCTTTGTAGATGCGTTATTTGAGAAGAAATCAACAATAGTGCGAGATTGTGAAGGCTCCTTGCGTTTCTTGCTCAAGGAAGCCATGCGTTCATCCAAAAAATGCACAGATTACTCGTGTAGAAGGAGTGCAGGAGTGAGGATTGATCGTGAACAAAGTTTGGTCCCAAATTGGTCAGCTGGTTTGAAAATTTGACACCGCTTGCAACTCTCCTCTGACTCCATTGGCACCGCATGAAATCGAATGCGGTTTATTGTGAACGCAATAATCATTTCTGCTGGCCTGATCTGAGTCGAACAAGTTAACAGACTAACCTGGAGTTTTAATTTAGGGTAATTTCGATTAGTCGAAGGAGTGCCGTTGCTCCTTTAGAGAGGGCTGTCAGCGTATCAATCTTTGTGGGGTTGTCTTCATTTACAGCATCCTCTTATCATCACCATCTGGCTCTCGTAAATGACCGTCTGTCGTCGCGGATTCAAGCTCATATCAAGACCATATCTGCACTCGATCCCTCGACTTACAGGTAACAGGATGGACGCTCGACCTACATCTATCTTACATAGAACGCCATGGACACCTCCTATCGCTATCGCCACTGATGGTGTTTACATCGATCTTGAGGATGGTCGACGTGTTATCGATGGGATCGGTGGTGCTGCTGTGGCTTGCGTTGGCGGAAACCATCCCAAGGTAGTCAAAGCCCTAAAAGATCAGATCGATCGCATGTCCTGTAATATCCTTCTCTTCACTCCTCAGCACATATGACTGATCATGAATAGATGTATACAATATGCAACTTTCCAGCCAACCTGCAGAGGAGCTGGCTAAACTGCTCGTGGATACCAGCGATGGTGCCTTCGAGCAGGTCGCATTCTTATCTGGAGGTATTGTCATGGAATTCTGCTTGTACCTTACTGACGGTCTCCGCTTTAGGTTCTGAAGCGATGGAGGCTGTCATCAAAACTTCGAGACAGGTATGTTGATGCTGTGGAGGCGCAGGCCAAGGGCTCATGAACGGCAATGCAGTATTATGTGGAGGTCGGACAGCCAAAACGGACAAACTACATCGCCCGTCAACTATCCTTTCATGGAAATACCCTGAGTACTCTATCCCTTGCATACCATCCCGGCCGTCGTGCACCGTATGCCGCTATTTTGGACTACCAGAATTTCCACCACGTTTCCCCAGCATATGCAAAGAGGTTCCAAAAACCAGATGAGACGGAGGAGCGGTACGTTGAGCGACTCCGACAAGAACTCGAGGACAAGTTTATCGAACTCGGTCCTGAGACTGTTATCGGTTGTATGTCATTAGCATCAAATTTCGCTCCTTTCAAATCTGACGATCGGTAGTCGTCGCGGAGACTGTCGTCGGCGCGACAACAGGGGTTGTGAGTGCGCCGAAGGGATACTTCAACGCCATGAAATCCGTCTGTGACAAATATGGCGCCCTCTTCATGCTCGATGAGGTAATGTGTGGCATGGGCCGTAAGTGATCTCGATGCGTCGATCTTGACCACTATTGATGGTGGGGTTCACCAGGAATGGGCACTATGCACGCTTGGCAGAGCTTGGGTGATGGTGCTGCACCTGACCTGCAGGCAGTAGCCAAGGGTTTGGGCGGTGGGCGAGTGTTGTACATCCCTTTGCTTTTAATGTTACTGATTGGGCTACAGTTATGCTGCCATAGGTGCTGTTCTTATCTCGCCTAAAGTTGCGAAAGGGATTAGGGGCAGCTCTGGACTGCTCAAGCACGGTCACACATACCAGGTCGGTAATATGTGGTCATCGGAGAGCCTGTCATTAATTTTTAAATTCTCGACAGGCAAATCCACTAGCATGTGCAGCATCTTTGGCTGTGCAGAAGGTCATCATCGAGGAGAATCTCGTTGTGCAGTGCAGGGAGAACGGCATTCACATGATTGCGCTTTTGAAAGACCGCTTACAGTCCCCAAATGCTCTCGCAGCGCCATACACATTCGATGTGCGTGGGGCTGGGGCTTTCTTTGGGGTCGAATTCGACTTCTCCAACCTTGAGGCACGCCGTGTTGATATGAAGGACCAACAATTTGCAATGGTGGTACAGGCACGCTGTCTTGAGAATGGTCTTGTTGTGATAGGTATGGTTGGTGGCTCCTCACTTGATGGGTCGAAGGGGGACAACCTCATGCTCGGTCCTGCCTACAATGCAACCACGGAAGAGATAGAGAAGATCGTGGATATTTTCGTGAAGAGCATTGAGGAAGTGTTAACAGAAAATTTTGCTTAAATATCGATCACTCCTGTAGCACCTGTAGTATTAATTTTTTTTGAATGCAGTAGAGCATTCTTGCGTAGTAACCCCAAGCCCTCGGTATAATCGGGGCATTCCGCAAGGTTACGCCACCATCGCTTTCGCACGCCTTCTCCAGGCGGCATCTACCCGAATTCGAGCACCGGCTTTAACATTGCGTTGACGCATCGTTTCTTTCTCATTGACCACTAGCTTCCCAACATCTAGCAGAACCTCAGAATCGATGGCTGGGAGCATGTTCTAATGGACTATCAACCAATCCATCAGCAAGAAGCCACAAGCTCCAGTGTATCCTTGCAGCCACTAGAATCAGAACAAGCTCACTTTCCATCAACATCGACGCCGGTGTCGACTATAGACTCCAAGCCAATACGTTCTAGCGCAAGAGTGAAAGCAGCCAAGCAAAAAGAGAAGGAACGCGAGCAGGCAAAAGATAGGGAAGGTGACTCAGCAGAGCAATCCGTAGCAGTGCCATCAGAGAGCACCCGTGAAACTAGGTCAATTACCCAGGCCAAGAGCAAGCGTCCTCGAGAGGGTAGTTCAGGAAACGGAAAGTTTAAGGAATCGTCAGAAGAAACTGCACGCGTGAGCAAGAGGTGCGGCAGACATGTTCTCGCACCCATAGATATATTTAACTGACGTCCTGACAGCAGAGCACATCGAGCGACACTGCCCTCTGCATCTGCCCCACCACTTGCAATTACCGAACCAATAAAAGACCGCAAAGGCAAGAAGCGCGCCGCTCCAGAACCAGATTCAGAAGAAGAGGGGCAGAGTACTACCTTATCTGCTAAGCGCACAAGAACTACAGCATACTCTTTGAGATCAAGAACAGACGCCTCAACCTCTACCTCTGCACCCATGCCTAGAAAATCCAAGTTTGTGTTCAGCCTCTCCCGCCTTGGACTTGCTCACATGTTACGTTTCAGGCCATCACCAAGTAAAGCGAAGGCAGCGATGAAAAGCAAAGTTGGCGCTTCTGCAGGCTCTTCGAAGATGGCCGACGAAGACGTTGCGATGCTTGATTCCGCGATAGTCAGGCCCGATGAACCTACCTATGATGAACACCCTGACGGCTGTGATGATGACGACGACGTCGCCATGGATGACCAAGATAATGGCGGTGACGGTGAAGGCGACGACAACGGGGATGAAGAAGGAGGTTTACCTGTTGGCGCTACTCGTGGATTTGCCGGTCTGGACGAATCTGCCGCGATGGCAATTTTTGGAGATTATCGTCAATTTGGGTCATACATGGTATCCCTCTCGGGCCGACTCAAGACCATGTTGAATAATATCAAATCAACCGCAAGCCCAACCACTCGCTTGGTGACATTGCAGGAGCTCAGTGAGCTCCTCAGCATAAGCACGGAAGACACTTTAGCAGGCTCGTTCCAAGTGGAACAGTTTGTAAGGGAACTCGTGAAGATCCTTGGCGGGCGTGGCGCAGATGAAGACGAAGATGAAGACGGCGGTGATGATGGCGATGATCATGACGAGGATGCGGCTCTAGCTGCTGCATTGGCGATGAGCGGGGGCGGAACATACCAGGGTGATGAGAATCTCGAAGCGCAGATGCTGGCATGTCGCTGCCTGGCAAATCTGATGGAGGCTCTGCCTGGTGTAGCCCACTCCGTCGTGTATCACGGCGCAATACCGGTCCTTTGCAGCAAGCTGATTGAAATATCTTATATCGATCTCGCGGAGCAGACTCTGAGCGTGAGTCCCTCAGTTGTTATGTCACATTCTCCCCTAAAATGTGTTTCAGACACTCGAGAAAATATCCGAAGAGTTCCCTAGCTCCATCGTACGAGAAAATGGTTTGGCGGCACTGCTGAACTATCTCGATTTCTTCTCTATTGCTGTACAGAGGACTGCGCTACAAGCTGCTGCGAATTGTTGCAGAAATATTTCGCCGGACCACTTCCAGATGATTCTTGGCGTTTGGCCCATTATTCGCAATTGCATTGGCTATTCTGACCAGAGGCTGGTCGAATTCGCATGCCTGTGCGTCATCAGAGTCGTGGATTCTTATCATCGATCCGCGACTGAGAACCTGGAAAACTTACTGGACGAAACTGCCATTCGTGCGATCAATCTACTTCTTATGCCAGCCGGAGGTTCACCCTTGATTGCTGCCAACACCTTCACGTTACTCTTGAAGGCACTGGCAACAGCCGCCCGCGCAAGCCCAAAGATTGCCCTTAATCTGCTCCATGCAGACATCGTTGACACACTCTACCAGATCCTGACGGGAGTTCTCCCCTCAGCATCTGGCGGTGGGGGCGAGCAAGGTGGCCAAGGACTGGCCGGCGATGTGACTCATATGACAGTTATGGAGAATCTTGCCCACCGATCCAAGGAGCAAGTGGAAGAAGCCCTCAGTCTGGTGTCTGAACTAATGCCTCCTCTTCCAAGAGGTACGTCTGAGAATTCCGCGATAAAATAGCTGCTTACTCACGCCTTTGAAGATGGCGTGTTTGATCACAAGGGGTACACTGACAAGGCATTGACGCGAATGGTGAAAGCTAAATCCAAAGCTGATCGCGCTGCTGCGCGTCAGGCTGCATTCGCATCTTATCAGCCAAGTCCTGACACATCAGCGCAAGCGACGCCTGCAGCGGAATCATTTCAGGATACCAGCATGAATGACTTTCAAATGCAGGATCCTGACGACATTCCTCCTCTAATCTCTGCGGCTGAGCCTGCAGTAGCGGATCGCACCGAGCTTCTGCGTTCCAAGCCGGAGGTTGTCGGACGATTTATGCAGCTAATGGTGCCCATCTTGATAGACGTATATGCTGCTAGCGTAATTACCCCCGTCCGGGTCAAAACTTTGACAGGTCTACTGAAAGCAGTAGGTTTTCTTGAAGGGGAGGCACTCAAAGACGCCTTCAATGCAAGTACCTTTTTCGTTTGTTGTACAGCCCCGGCTGATTTTGAAATATAGCTAGTTCCTGTTGCGAGTTTTGCCTCGTCAATTCTGTCGTCAAAGGATCATCCTTCTCTAGTCATCGGTGCACTTCAACTCGTCGATCTTTTGCTACAGAAGCTTCCAGCTGAATATCGCCCTGTCCTACGACGAGAAGGAGTTTTCCACGAAATGGAATCACTTGCTGCAAGGACTTTAACATCCATAAAATCAAAGGATTCAGATGGCACCATCGTAGCGGACCATGTGAACATTCCCATTCATATTTCTTCTACAATACCCGGGTACAAAAAGCTCCACTCGCTTTCTTTGGAGCCTGAGGATGCAATCACTTTGCGGGCCCGAGTCATTCGCTTCAAGTATTCCTTGGGACAGGAAGAGGGAGACGAAGACAACGCCTTCGATGAACTTCGCCGTCTTGTCGATAGACTTGCTGCTCCAGATATGGGCGAGTCGGCCATGGTGTCTGCATTGAGAGACATCGCAGATCATTTCACATCTCACTCTTCTGTCTCAAGCTTTGAGCTTCTACAGAGTGGAGCTGTCGACGGATTATTGCGCTTTGCTACCGACGCCACCAGGAGCACAGGTACGAATCACTGCTGCGTCTTATCGGGTAGCTTGATTTACTTCACGACAGTCACTACGAAACGACGCCAAGAGTTATTGTTTGATGCATTTAGCCGGATCCCGAGAGGTGGAACTTTTACTCACTCTCCACTTGCTGTTTTGGTAAAGAAACTGCAGGAGAGTCTCACGAGGATGGAGGACTTTGATGTCGTCACTGTTTCACAAGGGACAGACGGTGAGTACAACACCAACCCTTCTTTCCATGCCAAGCTCAACATGCCGTAGATTCCAAGCGAAGCTCACCATCTCTGCTTGCCCGACAACTTCGTCTTCGTTTAGTTGCAGATAACGAGTCGGACATCCCTCGCAATCTTCAGAACATGGTGGTTTCCATTCATGCCATTGCAACATTCCAAGCCTTGAATGACTACTTGCGTCCCAGGATTACGGGACTGATGTCGACCGGAGGACTGTCTGGAATGTTAGCAGCTTTGGCAGCCTCCGGCTTTGGCCCAGCAAGTTCGCGCAATCCTCCAGAAGCCCCAATACAAGCAAGCAAGCCTGCAGAGTCTAGCAGTACCACAAAACCTGCTGCTGAAACACCCGCCGCTGGATCCTCGGAGATTGGTCGACGCCGGAGTTTAAGACTCAGCGCTAAGAATGGTGGGCCATCAGGTGACAAGAGCGAGGGCAGTTCTGCAACAGCGCCTACCATCGGTTCAGTGCATGCTGCTTCGTCATCATCTGTTGCCCCTCAATCTACAGCGCAACGCATGGAAACTCTGATTCAAGACGGCACACTCATATCAGACTTTACCGATGATGAGGTAGACGCTGAGGTAATTTGCGAATTTGACCATAAACCTTGGTGCTAACTGCCCTTTTGGAAGGTATTTGAAGACGACGACGACATCGATTCTGCTGCAGACAAGACCGTTACCTTGTCCATTGCTGATGGTAAGTCATCACAATAATAATGTGGAAGGTTACTCAGGCAACACATCCTCAGACGGTAGCAAAGTGGAAGCGCAGACTCCTGATGGAACACGAGTCGCAACCCCAAGTACAGCACCTTTGATTTCATCATCTAGACTGCCCGATGCGAACAAGACCTCGTATGCAGCTGCTCTCAAAACCAAACCGTCGGATTGGCACCTTGAGTTCTCGATGGATGATCACCTTCTACCCCTTGACTTAACAATATATGGCGCCATCCATCAGCATGAAATCCGTAAGAAGCTTGGACCTGTGCCATCGAGCTCCATGTGGCAAGGAATCTACACAGTCAAATTTAAGAAAGTGAATGGCCCTCCTCCGAGCCAAGAAGGTAGGCGCTATTAACCTGATTGGCATCGTTGAATCTGACGATATTGACAGCTCGTGCAGACACCTCGGCATCTAAAATCCGATCACCTAGTCCCATCCTCTCTTCCCTCCCGGATGACGCTCCTCATGCCAAGATTCTCCGTTTACTTCGTGTATTGCACAGGTTGAATGCCGCGGAAGCGCAACGGCCAGCCAGACCGTTAGATCGCCGCGCGCTTTCAGAGACTACTTTCATCAATAACAAGTTAACTGCCAAACTCACTCGTCAGCTGGAGGAGCCGATGATCGTGGTCAGGTGATTCAGCCGTTTTTGCTTGTATTCTTGCAGTTATTTACTCTGTTTAGTTCATGCTTACCCGACTGGGCACTTGACTTGCCGCAAAATTTCCCCTTTCTCTTCCCATTCGCTACTAGGTACAACTACCTTCAATCGACCTCATTTGGATACGCTCGCCTTATTCTGAAGTGGCAAAACCAGCAAGGCCGTAGTCAGGACAGCTCGCGGCGAGACGAGGGAATCGGGTTTCTCGGACGGCTGCAGCGCCAGAAGGTCCGTATCTCTCGTAAACATATCCTGGAGTCAGCGGTCAAGGTTTTCGAGCTCTATGGGTCTTCGTCTTCGATCTTGGAGGTGGAGTACTTTGATGAGGTTGGGACTGGGCTTGGACCTACTCTTGAGTTTTATTCCCTCGTTTCGAAGGAATTTGCCAGGAGAGATCTTAAGATATGGCGAGATGCCGACTCAGCTGCTCCTGGTATATATGTTCATCACCCTACGGGACTCTATCCTGCCCCTATCAGCCCTGATGACATTGCAAATGACGGGGGACAGTGAGTGTTTCCTAAGCCTAAATAGTTGTTGTATATCTGACGTCTAATGGTAGAAAACGAACGCACATCCTCCGCGTTGTTGGCCAATATGTGGCAAAGGCAATGCTAGACTCCCGCATCATCGATCTTTCAGTCAACAAGGTTTTCATCAAACTCGTACTAGGGGAGGAAGTGCCTTTGACCATCGAGTCCTTGAAAGTAAGAAATATCGTGCGCGATAAGACACTGTACTCACATGATTTGTCTAGCTTGTGGATAACGAACTTGCAAGCTCTCTCTACAAAGTTCAGAGCATGTCCATGAAAGGGCAGAGCGACAAGGTATTCTGACTAATTTACCACTTCAAGACTAGATGTTTTCTTACCTCCGTGGTTTCTAGCTCTTCCGTAAGGTTGCCTTGAAGGATATTGTCAATATTGAAGATCTTGCGCTTGATTTTACACTTCCTGGATACGATATCGAGCTTCGGGTGAATTTCATCTTGTTTTCATTACGAAAGTGGATCTGATGCATGTTTTAGCCTGGCGGAGGTAACATTCTTGTGACTTCGGAGAATGCAGAAGAATACATTCACGAAGTCTTGGATGCAATTATTGGTGCTGGTGTTCAGCCACAGGCTAGGGCGTTCCGAGAGGGCTTCTCTAAGGTGTTCCCAATCTCCGATTTGCAGGCTTTCTCGGCGGACGAGTTGGTCATGTTATTTGGTAACTCAGACGAAGATTGGGGAGTCGAGAGTATGTGAATACTTGTGCTCGTGTCAACGTGACTGATAGCAAGGCTGTAGCGTTGAATGAAGCTATCAAAGCCGACCATGGCTTCCACAGCGAGAGTCGTGCCATTCGCGAGCTTGTAGGAATCATGTCGGACTTCGATGCTTTCGCTCGTCGTGATTTCCTTCAATTTATTACAGGAAGCCCGAAACTTCCGATTGGAGGTGTGTTTCGCTACAGTTGATCTTGGGACTGGCTGACGATGTCCCTAAAGGGTTCCGTGGTCTTAACCCTCCACTAACTGTCGTTCGTAAACCGCATGAGCCACCACTTATGGCGGATGACTACCTGCCGAGTGTCATGACTTGTGTCAATTACTTGAAACTACCGGAGTATAGTTCAAAAGTGGTGATGCGAGAGAAGTTACGCATTGCGATGAAAGAAGGAGTTGGCAGTTTCCATTTGTCCTAGTACTTTTCGGCATTATAAGTCATTGTATATGCGCACAATCTCTCTTTGTTCTCCGTTTGTTTGTAATGTCATTTATATAGAGGCTCATCTTAAATCGACAGAACTTCCTCCAGTACTTGTAATACTAAAGACAATTCCCCAACTATGGATAGGGGATTTCCCATTTTGATTGCTGGACCTTTGCGGTGCAAATTACTCAGCGCGGGATGAGCGCTGAGCACTGGCTTGACTGCGGAACGTGCACCCACTTTGGTTGGAAGGTCACATATGTTCTCTTAGGCCTAGGTGGCATAATTGAATCTGCAAGAAATATGCACGCTAGGCCAGACAGGCCCCTAGTCGTCAAGTGCGCCTTCGACAGATGGAACAAGCGGATTAGCTTTGCTTCCGCTAGGAACTGTTCATACGACCTGCTAAGGAACAGAGTGCGTCTCTTTGGTCGTGTACTTACACTTAAAGCTTATCACCCATACTGTCTTGCTTAATTGCCATACCGTTGGTCAGGTTGAGCAATGCTTCTCACTCTACGCGACTTCATATGTGATTGCATACAAGGACGATGACGGCGAAATCACCGATATCACTACAGAATCCGATCTCACAGAAGCCATTCAATACTTTCAGGCTGGGTCTGATGACCCTCCCCTTTCCTCTGCAGCATCAATTCTGTCTGGCCGTAGCTTTGGAAGTAGACGAATAACACTACGTGTTCACGTCACCGTTGATTACGATGGCCCGAGCTTAAGCGACACATCAAGTCTCGCCAGTATGGAAGAATACAAGGGCCGTAACAGGAGTGAAGGCGAATTAAGTTGGTCCGTCGGAGGAGGGGAAGTTGACGATGATTCAGTAACAGTGAGCTCAAGAGATACTAATTGGCGCTTTGCAAAAGGATCAACGGTGCACCCTATTGGCACATCGCGTTCGGATGGCTGGGTCAGAAAGTCAGACTCGTTTTCTATACCCGAGAACAGTGTTACTGGCCGTACGGCATCACAAAGAGGTTCCACAGCAGTGGAAGATCAGACAATGCATGATGAGGGTCCGTTCGCAGATCATCACCAGCTCTTCATAGAAGAACGCGTCCCAGAAGAACCTGCAGCTGTGTTTGAGCGGCTCAACTTTCAGGAGCACCCTGATGGGTCAGCATCTGATATGGCCCCTTCGCATCGGTCATGTTCTCCTACACCAGCGGACATAGCATTGGCGCGTTCTGCTCAAAACAGAGGAGCGGCGTGGCTGCGGGATCAAAATGCACGCACAATCAAAGCCATGCTCGGGGCAACACCTGAACCCTCGGAATCCGATTCGAGATCAATATCAATAACATATTCCGACGAGCATATTCCATCTAACAGCATGGATGGGGATCTTGCGCTGGAACGAGATCCTCGTGGAAAATACTACTACTCGTATACTGGCGCGAGTTCCACGACACATGATTCGGGTTACGAGGACAACTCTAGTGTCAAATATGACGCCGATCCCTTGGGTGGTTCGCCCCCGCGGCCAAACAGCATGCAGCTTACGTGGATTGCTTCGCAGCAAAAGATAGCGGATAATGATCATTGTAATGATACCCCTGATTCATACAAGCGGTCTTCCCCACTCTCCTCCAATTCTGACCAAACCCCATATTCCATCGCTCCCGACATTCCACCAGAGGTGCTCCAATTTGTTGCACCCGCAGGGCCTCCTCCAGGCTCTCTCACTACTTGTTCAGACTGTGGAATTGTGCTAGATGTTATCCGGTACGTCTGTGCAGTGTGTGGCGAGAAGGAACCTCTGGCAAGCGTCGTGCTTCGCAACGACTCAGACTCTGAGTTGGGCAAAGGAAAGGGTAGAGATCTAGACCTATTCCATTCTTATCCCCCTCATCCTCCCCCTCATCATCATCATCACACGTCTCTGTCGTCTTCACCCTCCCCATCTACGTTCTTTGACACTGTCACATTGAGCGGGTCGCCGCAAACGCGCAGCGAACACAAACATAACAAGCCACTCCCTTCCTTACCCGGTTCCTCTTCGTCAAGCCCAACATTGTATAGCGCACGATCAGGCCTCAGATCTCGCCATGGGTCCGAGTCGTATACTATGGGCTTCGAACTGTGCTCGGGTTGTGTCGAATCAGCTGGCGTGATACATGCGCTCCGTGCAAGCACGGAGAGGCGGAATGAATCAGGAGCTGAATCCACGTCTCCGGAAGATTTTTTATCTTCGTGGAGTCGTTCCGCGCCCAGACAGAAAGGCCAGCTCAGACATGCGTATTTCGAAAAGGTGTGGGGCCATCATGGATGGGAAGACGTGGGTAAGCATCCGACAGAATATACGACTTCAGAGCGACATCTTTACCCCCATTCTCCACAGAGCAAGATGATATGCATGTCTGTAAATGTTCAACATGCAATTCGGCGATCGTGAATCAGCGGTATAAATGTACATCGTGTCAGAAATTCAATTTATGTCGAGCGTGTTACAGGCGAGTGGCTTTTTGTGCGACATAGACTGAGCTAATACCTTGCTTGGCAGCCAAGTTCACGATATACACCCTTCACATGCATTCCTGGTAGTCACGGAGAAGCCTGTTAGGTCTAGGAGTGAACCAGAATACCCACACGCTTTGCCGATGATAATGTCAAACGACAACAATGAGGAACGATGTGAGTATTTTCAGCAATGTTCCCTGCCTTCTCTCACTGCTATGTCTGTAGCCATGAAACATCCCGGCGTGAAGTGTGCACAGTGGGTGGCCTATGGTGGCATGATTACATCACCTGACGAATTACAGTTGTCTACAAGATATCCTTGGTGCCCGATTCCACTGCGCAATCTGCGACTCTATCGACATTTGCTCCAATTGCGAGTCTGCAGGACTTCCAGGCAACTTGGACTCCTCGGACGGGGGCCACATATCCTCGCATATCATGATCAAGGTATTTCTTATCTTTCTCAGGGTCGAACACATTACTAATGTTCTTCTAAGATTCCCTACCCACTTGAAACAACAGAAGTGCAAACAGCCAGCCGCCGTGCCATCCATTTATGGACAGGCAGGGATGCAGCACATGTTTTGACCGCATCCCGCTCAAAACCAGGCTCTGTATACTCTTCGTATGCTCAGACGGTTGTTGGCTCGAGACATTCCGGAAGTGCGCTCAATGGCGAGTCCCTGAACCACCACCTGTCCTGCAAGGGCTGTAACCAGGTTTGATCCCCGCAATCATACTTCCTCATGAAGGTCTGACAGCTCTCTAGACAATAATTGGTACACGATATCAATGTACTACGTGCCCCTCTTCGCCCACTGCATATAGCTTGGTGTGTACATCGCGATTACACAATACCTTTCTCATCACAATTTCAAGTGCCAATCATGCGAACAGAAGTCATATGCCATCCATGACCCAATGCATTCTTTTTTCAAGATACCGAGGCCTGTTCATGTGCAACTCGAGTCGCCATCTGGTTTCCTTCCGAAATTGTGAGCCTTGAATTGTAACAATGCATTGAGGTTATGTCAGTGACACGTTGGCAGGTACAAGGTTCCAGCAGGTCCTGTTGGCGGTCTCGCACCCAACGCAGATCCCCAAGGTTTGTCAACCATACCGATGAACTTCCGCACTCACATTGTAGATTTAGAATATCTCTATCATTTAGTGCACTCCACGGCACTCTGCGATCGCTGTATGGAGCGCATTCAAGGAGCATGGTACCGTTGCGCGTATTGCGCGAAAGACCTCTGCGGAGAATGTGAATCTCTTGACACTCACGACGAGACGCACATATTTGTTGTATTCAAGGCACCTGTACGTTTCTATATCCTACTTAATTATCCACCTCCTAACACATGAAGAAGGTCGACATGGTTCATTTCCGGTGTGTTTTTCTTACAGCTTTCACGGAATGTCACCAAATGTAGATACAGGCAATTTGCAAACCTGGAAAACCCCAACGACAGCCCGCCCATTATTGATTTCCCAGTGTTCTGCTAGATGTATGCCGAAATGTTCTCAATGTTCCACACATTTGGGGTTGCCAATTGCTTGCATACCTACTTTTACCCGTCTTCATGTAATGTAATACAAACACCTTGGAGCCCCAAAGCTGGTGCAACTCCGCACACAAAGTGTAGTGCGTGTAAGGCTAGCTCTTCTTAAAGCCTGGATGGGACATGGACTGTGTTAGTAGTTGATAGGAAGCATTTCGACCACATAATACTGACCTAATCTGCGTCTCTCGTAGAATAAATCTGTCCTACTAGCACCCAAATTCACGATCTTCGGACATCCGTCTCTGTCTTTTTCTAACCGCGTGCACTCTGCGCAGTAGTATGCGTCTGATATACCTGAGAATGAATTTAATCTATGTGCTTAACACACAAGCAGTTGAAACGCACCTGGTGATCCACAGATAATACACCTTCCTCCATACGTACCAAAATTACACTCGTCACATATCCGGACGAGTGTTTCAGGTCGGACGTATGAATCACAGACGGGACTAAGTCCTTGCTGATTAGTTGATAGTACTAAAGATACATCGCTTGACGTACCATTTACCATCACACTTCTCACACAATCTGCCAATAGCTGAAGTATTCATAAGATTAGCAACATCACCGCCAGATCGGTTTATGATGTACTCACCAATACCAGGCTGACGCCGGCACATAATCAAATCTATGCCAATTTGTTCATTTCTTTGTTCTAGTGTCGGAGGAGAGAGACTTACCGGGGTGATGTTTCGACATGATGGTTTGAACAATATACTAAACGACGACTCGGATGTCCTATAGCTTCAAATGATGTAAGAATCATGTATTACTAATCTGACTTACCAAAGCAACGGACTCTAATTGACTTCGGGGTTTGCCGAGTCGTGGGACAATCAACTAGACAGTTCTTCAGCCACAACATTCGATATACCTGATTTTCCAACGCCGTCATTAATATTCAGATCGAGTCCAAGCCTCAAGCCAACGTCGACGCCATGGCCAAGTCAAAAAAGTGCGTTGGGCAGTTTCATCAGATATGTATCCAACTGAAATTTGCAAAGCCACACCAACCACAACCAGAACCGCAAGGCACACCGCAATGGCATCAGGAGGCCACAAACTAACCGGTCTCGGTCGCTGAGGGGGGTACGTTGCCAGAATATTCAATCTCTGCACTAGGGCTCACTTTGCTTTATAGGTTGACCCCAAGGTACGTTTATAGGTGTCTGATTCTGTGAGCTGAGCGCTCAAACACGCATAGTTCCGCAAGAACTCGCTTTACGCTCTTAATGGATCAGTGGGTTCACTTCTCAAAATACCTGAATTGACTGTACTGATTCTACGCATTAGCGGAAAGCACGAGCTGAGCAAAAAGCTACATCGTGATTCAGTTGCGAGCTTCCAGTGCGCTTTCATCCCTGGTATCCAGAGCCATGCCATACACTTGGCACGTCGTGTATTACCTGCCATAACTACGACAGTTATCGAAATATCATATCACACTCATCGCAAATATTGTGAGTTATCTACAGTCTGTCTGTGAACTTCGGCTGCTGTATATTGTCGACTCGCCTGGAGGCTTCTGATCAAGAGTTGCTTACGGACTCGCAGCCTGTAAGATGAAGGAGTAATGAGACGTCCTGCCTACACGCATCAATGCATCGTCGGGTCGTGCTTACATCTGCTTCAAGTGCTTGCCTCTAAGAGTTGTGTTTATGGCTATTTTGGTATATGTAATGCGATGACCTGTACTGCCTGATGAGTTACGGCAGCTGAGAAACCTCCATAGGTCTCGTTTATCAGGGCATCCAGTGGATCCGGAAGTCGACGTGGACCTATAAAATCCACAGCTTGAGCTTCATCGTTGCACGATTGAAGCCACCCTCCCCTCTGTTTCTCACACTCATGATATCCTTCCCTTCTACCTCATGGCAATCGTCACTCATCCAAAGGACAACTTCTCGACGCCCAAGGAACGACGCAGATCCGTCTCACGGACGCGCAGCAACTGCCATAACTGCCCGCCTCTATCTCACCGATTTCCACACCGCTTGCACACCAGGCAACCTCGCACGCCTCGGCATCACGCACGTCGTATCTGCTATCGAATTTGATACCACGGGCGTATTTCCCCCGCACATCCAGGTACTCCACGTTCCCGTGCGCGACTCAGCTGAAGAGCAGATTTGCGAGTGGTTCGATCCTGTCGTGAAGTTTATCAAGGAGGCGCTGGATAATGAAGACTCGAAGGTCTTGGTGCGCCTTGCATTGCTAAGCTCTTGATTTGTAGGAAACCAACTTAGGCACTGCTCACAGGTCCACTGTTTCCAGGGGATCTCGAGATCACCTATCCTGATTTGTGCTTATCTCGTCGCGACAACACCAATGCGGGCTTTGGAGACCATTGAGCATGTTCAAGCAAAGCGTGGAATAGTTGCGCCAAACATTGGGTTTCGCCGACAACTTGTCATATGGGGTCGCCAATTTGAAGAGGCCAAGATCCGTGCCGATGAGGAGCGCAGAAAAAGGCGGAACATGGGGGGTGTATCGGAGTTGCTAGCTAAAATAGTGAAACGGTCGAAGTCTGCGCCTATGCCTGCAGCACCACTAGTTGTGCATGGGGATCAACAGGAAATGTCTATCGACGGCTCAAAGGTAGCCTCACTAATGGCGACAAAGACTGTAGCACTAGAAACCCTCCGCACGACAAAAGAGGCAGACAACTGATGCTCATTCGCTATGATATGTCTTGCTATATATGACATACCCTGCGGTGAGCTTGGGCGCTGCATCGTGACATGTTCTTTCTAACATCCCTCCCAAGACTTGCACCTGTATGTGGCCACACTTTGTAAATCAATCGTTGCAGGACTGGGTAACTCGTCGACAGTTATTTATTGCTATTGCTTTAATTATGTGAAATCTCGAGGGGCAGATAAGGAACCTGAAGATAGCTACATAACATTTGTCATACCCCGCATTTGCCCCACACATCATTACATCTTGCGCATAGGCCTGGAAACCGAATTAATGGTAACAGTCGCCTATATGGGACCTTAACGACATCGAAATTGGATAGCAATCTTGTGAGTGCTGAAACTAGGCTGAGAGGATGTATGCTGGTGAACCTCACAAAACAGTGCACCTCCCCTACTGTCACTCGAGACAAGATTTGTGCCATTGAAGGGACTACCACCTAGATTGAGTTTGCGCAACCAATCTTCTCCCCGATGTCGCACTGCACTACTGTCATCCACATGAGAGAAAACAATACCGAACACAACAGGACTCACCGACAGTGTCTAACGAGATCTCCCGGCGACACAATTAAGATCATAGATCTGGATTGAGGTCGAGGTCGAGGTCGAACACAGCCAGTTGTGGGCGTGTATCGTGACGATAGGGATTCACACCTGGGCGCTCGCGTGTCTGGACAGGTGGGGGCGACGGTTCTGGCGCTGCTTATGCATTAGTTTGAGTTCAATTTGAAAGCACGGAAGGAAAAAAAATGAGGGAAACGAAATGCACATAAAATGATAATATTTGGGAGTGAGAGCCAATTATAAAACACAATATAAGATTGAACCAAACATAACACCACGGACAGACAAAACCAATTATCGGAGCACTCACCCCTCACGCTATGGTTCTCCCCGAGCCCACCCAGTGGACGCTCCGCATTCAGTCTGCCACGGCGCATCATCTCCTCATTCGGGAAAGGCGGGAAGAATAGAGGCACAGGACCTACAGCACCAGGCTCGGGCATAGTCAAGCCTGGTGGCGCGCTCGTAAATGCGCTGATGCTTTGTGCATATGCAAGCAATTCGGGGTAAGGAATCGCAGCTTCACGTGTACAGCAGTTGATGTTAATTAGAAAACAAAATAATGTAGAGTACGAACCCTCCTTTGCCTTTCTTATGCATTCTATACGCTCATCGCCCTCCTTCACAATCTCGTCCAATACCTTCCTCCCCTCTTCTAATGCCTCACACACAGCGCGCCATCGTGCATCTACCTCCAATAGCTCCTGCTGTAACGCGACAATGCGTGCCTGTCGGCGCTGGTGTGCTGCGGCTGTTATCAGTGCGGTTTGCAACTCAGCATCGACGGCTGCGAATGAGCTTAGAGGAGGTGGTGGAACTTGTTTTTGTGAAGGCTGCTGAGATAACGAAAGGAAGAGTGATTGGGAAAGAGCAGTAAGTTGTGTGAGCGGTGCAAGGAGCTGAGCATCCATACTAGTACCAGCTGACGAAAAGGTGATTATTTATTTTACATCAATATTATTTAGAGCTAAGTGCCGCGGAGTCAGAAATCGCACACGTGTTCCGAATTTTGATGTGGGACCTGCAGGCAGTGCAGCGGGGTAAAACGATAACTTGCGCGACTTCGACAACTGTAAATCCACCTTACTTCCAACTCGTATCACCCTCTTCGCTTTACACAATGGTAAGACTTCATTTTTTATACAGAATCATCCCTTACACCAAGTTTATCCAGTCTGCCTACCCTGCATACACCATGGGCGGCCTCTGCATCGTCGGCGGCATCACTGGATATGCAAAAACCCGATCGGTTCCTTCACTCGTCGCTGGTGTCGGGTAAGTCATTCTTCACCAACACACAAGCTTGCGTTTGCAAATTCATATACTCTAGCGTCGGGCTCTTGTTCCTATGGAGTGCAGATGTCATCAGGAAAGGCGCGCCAAACGGGTTGGAGGGCGCTTTGGGTACGTCGCCTTCCTTGAAACCCTTAAATTCTTATACATTTAATGGCGTAGGTGCTTCGGCCCTGCTTTTGCTCTCATCTCTTCCCCGCATCACTAAGGGTCCAGTACCCATTGTGCTCGCTGCAACGAGCAGTGCTGCGGGTGTATACTATGGCACGAAGGTGTACAACTTGCGCAGCTAGTGAAACCAGACTGTCTCCTTGTAGTACTTGTAGCGCGGTTCTCACTCAATTATCATCACGTTTCCTCAGTCCTTGCCCATACTTTAAACAAGCCTCAAGATGCTCAGCGCTCAACTCAACATATGGCATGACATAGCACAGCCACTGACTCAACCATCCGGTAACTGTAGGCTTCGGCCCGTAGTACAATATTTCTCAACTGGCACGGTCTGGTCAACCAATGGGACGTCACCTCTCCCACTGCATCCCGGGGCGCTACGTCCTGGCTATCTAGAAAACGTACTCGTGCGCGCACATTCTCCACAATGGCACTCTGTCATCTTCAAACCCTGCGAGCGTCCATAGTTCCCCAGCCGAAAGTGTATCATCAGATGGACTAGGTTTGGCACGTCAAAAACGGAACCAGTGGGGGGTGGGTACGTTCCTGAACCAGACTGTACGCTGCAGCTGGAACAGTTACCGCCCAGATGACTGTGTAAGGCGTCCTCAAGCTTGTCACAAACATTGTTCCATTCAGGGATTTGAAAGCATTTTCGTCCAAGTTGATCCCCAAGACTGGCGAAGTGACGTTATCAAAGCTCAGTGAGAACTCGTTTGGGTCCAGGTAACTGCAAGTAATATTTGCTGAATGACCCTGTTGTGTCACTGTATAATGTCTAGCGAGTCCGGTACGGCCTCGGCTTCCTTATCCTTAATATTGACGATCAATGTGTTAACTTTTCCACCGTGATACCCAAGACCAGTATAATACCGCGGGCCAACGTCACGCCTGCAAAATCTTCAAAGCTTCTGGACATCCATCGAAAAATGTCCGTAGGTGGGTTGGGAAGTTCGAGTACGAGCCAATGACCACTGGCAGTAGTCATAAGGAGCGAGTGACACTTCGCGCGAACGATTTATTGCGCGCAAAATGTTCGAGAATCTGGCCCGTCAAGGTTTTAATGTACATGCAGCTTGAGAAACCAATGCGTACTCCTATGCGAGGTAGAAGTGTCCTGCTGGATATAGGGGAGAGGCAAGGGTGTCTGTCATGATCAATGGCATGCCACCAGCCACGGTGGCAGCTGCTGGCAGGCCAAAAAAATATTAGCTCGAGTCAGTCAGGAAGCATGAAGTCCGCATGATCAGTGTCCAGATCACGGCGTTTCCGACACTCATGGAACTTGAAGGAGACTGCATGCGTACTAGTAGTCATTTACATAATTTAATAATGAAATGCAATAGAATTCGGGTTCGCCCAGCTATGATGTTTGAAACGTAGCATCATGACACGGACACGCTGCAGTTCTAGTAATCATTTGGACTAGAACGCTTTGATGAATTGAGATCACATAAACCCCACCGCATCGAACATTAATATTCTAAATTGCTTGAGAGTATGAAAAGCATCCTCCATCACGGTTCCCTTGATTATCTGGCTCCACACTGGACAGAAAACAGGGGCGAAGTTCGAAAAAAACTCGCACGAAAACATGATGCAGAGCACATGCATCAAGGAACTACGCACCCGACGCTGGACATCGATCGATCATCACTGTTTATGGATATGATTCTCTTGTGTGGGCGCTTAGGCACGCGCACAAAAATCTACTCAGTCTTATTATCATGTTCGACGAGCTGTCTTCGGGACCTTATCGTAAGGCTTTTAAATTACTTTCAGTTCTGAGTGGCTTGCGAATTCGGAGAGTAAAAGACGTACATAAATCAGAGAGAACAGCGGCAGGAAGTGTCAGGGGTCGAGACCCCATTGACTTTGGTGGGTTCGTTCTAAGCCATTGTTTGCTACCTCGATCAGCGGCGACAAGAAACTGTATGAGTTTACTAGCATAGTATGACATAACCATGATCAAGTACGCATCATGTCCGATGTGCCCACTGAAAAAACCTATTTGGGAATCATTGCCTGTGCAGATTCAACCTTGAACCGCATCTTAGGACTGCTACACGCCCCCGCTCCCAGATCACCACAGCCGGCTTCAAGACGCACTCGTACAAGTTCACTACTCGTAGCGCTATCAGGGTGAAAACCTGCGAGGTTTTCCAGTCCTCCCGCCGAAGATGCCATCATGAGATGCACCGGGTTCGCCGCATCAAATAAGGGATGCGACTGAGTACGTCCCTGGATCAGACTGTATGCTGCAGCTGAAATAGTGACGGCCCAGATGACTGTGAGGACTGCGAGAATATATATGTATGTGAGGCGTTCACTGGACCAGCCGTACGTCATTATAGACATGGTTCCATTCAGGACTTTGAAAGCACTTTGGTCAGAGTACAAGGCCGGCATCATGGTGGGGGCACCTTCTGCAGAGTAGGCAGAGCGAAGGTACTGCTGCACATCAGCCCCGTTCAAACAGTAAAGGTAATACTCACCGTGCCAGAAAACTCTACGACACCGCGGAAATAGTCTTCCTATTTAACTTATGATAAACCACGTTCTGTCTATAGAAGAAGGTACTAACCAGTACCTCATACACTGAGCGCGTTGGATTTATTGCGTTAAGCTGTAGCAGCTGCCCCAAAGGGTTATTCCATGTTGTCTGGCTGGAAAAAGATAGCTCCCACACCACGCTTGAGATGAATGTGGTGACATTGATACTGGTGTTCTGAAGTGGCTGGATGTAACGAGGCTGATCAATGGAAATGTTTCCATTGTTGTATGTCACATCGAACGAGGCCACATATGGGGAAACCTTGCAGACTGTTTTGCCCAAGGAACTATATCCCCATTCGCCCTGCAGGAAGATATCTAAGGTAGAGACTAGGATTAACATTCGCACTTCCAGGGTTGAGCTCACATACCAAAGGTGGTGGTGTTCGCTGTTCCCGGACAGATGACGAGCCCGAGAAAGCCGTCAGTATCGTCCCCCTTCGGGAATTCCACAGTCGCCCAGACGGTCCAGTCATCATCTGACGAGTAACATCAGGCTGTATTACTATGGCTGTGTCGTGTTGACATACCACCAAGAGGACATTTTGTTGACATATTCCAAAACATGATCCCGTAGCTGTCAAGAGTAGAATGTTCAACACTTATCGAGTACTGGGTGTCGTTTGGGTCGAGGGCGCTGCATATAATATGGGCTGAAAGACCCTGTTGGGTTACGTTATAAGTTCTAGCAAGCCCGGAGTGTTCATGATCAAGGACTGGTGCAGTATTGACAGTGACTTTTCCACCATAGTAATCGAGACCAACATCATTAGTGGTCAATGACGTGCCTGCATATTCTTTGACTGCTGGAACAATGCCACCTAGAAATGGAATGAGTTCCTGATCCAGGTATACTGTTACATCAGAGCGCACTGCTAGATTTGCTGTACGAGACACCATTGAAGGCAAAGACACTTTCGTCTCCACCTACAACAGCCGAAAGTGAGGCTGAAGTCCCGCTCATAGGCGATATGATGTCAAGGATGTAACTGAAATTCCTAAAAGCTAGATGGAGTCATCGATAGGCCAAGTAATGATAAAATACAGTACTTACATTCGCCCATATTATTCATATCCTTACCTAGTTGCGTATCGAATGCAGGGCTTCCGAGGTCCAGATCTTTGCCTTGGATTGGCACATTCCACGTAAGGTGTGTTGGCAATAGCAATGTCGTCCAGCTGCGGCAGGTTGCGAGTCAGCTGCGACGCTTATGAAACTATTTTCGTACCTTGAATTAAGTAGTGTGATCAAACCAACAATGAGCACCGTGATAAGAGATAGTTTGCGGTGATTCCATCGAATAAGAGGTTGAGGTTTGGTGAGGGCTATCGCGGTGTGAAGTTCGACTAGTGATAATGGCTGAGTGACATAATGGCTGAGTGCATGCTTGACAGCGATTGAGAATAATCTGCAATGCCAATGTATAAAGTGTCAGCTAGGCACTACGTGCACCAGCTATCGAACTTACGCTGTGGTAGTCACGGACAGAATCGTGGATAACACAGTGGATATGAGAGTAAGTTCGGTAGGATATGTCGTGATCTTGCGGACGATGGAGTCGCGGAGAATCACATATCTTTTACACCATAACCAAAGGATGAAGGACCAACAAAGAGCGAATATGACGCTCGAGATGAGGATCGTAAGAACTAACAAACGCCTCTGCCAGCTCATCGAGAAATATTTGCGGGTGGAATAGGAAGTTCAAATCAATGACCAGTATTTATAAGAGATGTCTGAGACGGACCGCTTACTGCATGCAAAACATGCGGGACACAATTATCTGACCCGTAATCGGCAGCCTGCGCGAAGAAGACAACATGCACACTATGCCTTGACTAGCTTGGATTCTTGAGCGCCTATACAAATTTGAAGGCAGCCAAACCTTATCACTGCATCCCAAACTGGATTGTGCAAGTCTGAACAAGCGCTAGAAAGTGCATGTACCGTGAGTTATGATCGTGCCGACATGGCATTGTAACTGAAGCGCTGAAACTCACCGGTCCGACATGGGGCGCTGACTACGTGCCCATGAGCACAGTCCAGCACTCTAGTCAATTCAGCATCCCCACGCGTCAAAAACCGCCAACATTTGAAGCCTGCAGTTTCAAAAGAGCCATGGAAACGCCCAAGAAGCTTCTCGGCGCTACATGCATCCGAATGATGATGAGTAGATATCTCCATCTAGTAAAAAAAAACCCATTCCATTGAAATGAACAAACATGCACTCTCCCTGAGGTTATAGCGCGGGCATGCCTGTCGGGCATAGTACGTCACACTTGTAATTTGCAGTTACTACGACACATCTTCTGGGTGACTCACCTTACTGCTGAGGCAAGGTTGGAACTTCATTCCGGGCCTGACACGGTGCATACAATAATACGTTCCACTAAGAATCCTGTAAAAGCATTTAATCATATTCGTAGAAACAAGGCTTCAAGATGACGCCCACAGAAAATGTATCCAGGTAGCACATAAACATGCCCAAAAAACTGCGCTCAAAGTGAGATGCAGAAAGCCAACGAAAGAGTGAAATTGCTAGTGAGGCGTCCGTCAGTAATTAGGTCCGATCCAAGCCCACACTGATCAGGGGTTTGAATGCTTTTGTCGCGCGGGATGGGCCAGTCGAAACACACTAACCTAGATTGGCCTAGTGATAACCTTTCCTATGCACATTCTGATCAAACTCGAGAGCCTTCGTCAACATCTGCCAATCAAGCGATTTATGTCAACATACCAAAGAGTCCCACATTTCAGCCTATATCCGAAGCTCGAGGCTGAGCGTTAGTATGAAAAGTCTTATCCTGAAATATTGATCAAAGAGCACTGCGAGCATGTTCGGCAAATACTTGCCAAGCAGAGACATGGCTGTGGCTAACGAAAGCCACGCATTTGCGGACCTGTACAAGACCTGAATATGCTCAGATTTGAAACGCACTTTCTACTTTAAGATAGAGTACTCAGACCTAATAGACTGAGGAAGACAGTCATTCCTTCTATATTGGGACAGATGGGCGCCGCAGAAAGTTCAAACGACGACATTGAGGACCTCGAAGTTGATGAAATGCTTGTGTGAAAAGTTTTATCTGAGATTCTAGGTCGTTGACCGAAGACCGAGTAGCAAATTGCGGACCTGTTTAGTAGTTACACGACATATGCATGCTCAAGCTTTAAGACCCGAGAACGTACGATGGGACTCACTCGTAACTTGAAGTGTGCCAGGCCACAAGCTCTCCGTCATGTCTGACCTGACAGTAGCGGAGACGGGCACAAGCCTACAGCGCTAGCAGCCGTGAAGGACAAGACGGATGTCAAGGCCAGTTGTGTAGGAGTGTCGACCACGCATCGATTCCTTTCCAAGACAACCTGAAAATGACCTGAGAGAATATCAGATAATATCGCATGTCCGCTACGTGAGTCCAGGGAGAACTAGCCAAAAAAAGGCCTTTTCGCCGGGCTGACCACTAGCTTTTTCGCTGGTCTGATCACTCCCGCTTTCCTGGGAATCACCACAGGCAACAACCAACCAGCAGGATATCGATTACACATATGTAAACGCTTGCGAAAGACCACCCCCCAAAAAACAAAAAACTGGCGCAAGACACATGACGAGACAACAGACGTCCCATCATTTGCATTGTGCAAGCTCGTTATCTGAATTCACGAGTAGAGTCTGAATCGGAGTGACACAGGTACTAGAGAAGGTTCGAATGAGGCAAGAAGGGAAAAAGACAGCTCGATTCATGCTGACAAACCTTCAAGCATACGCACTGACAAGTACTAGTGATTTTTTTGCCCCCGTCTATCCTTTCCTATAGCTATAGCATATAGGAATTGAAATTCACAGAATATAAATGATGTGCTGGTATGATATTGTAGTACGAGTAAGTGAATGTGAATAGATATGTAGCGATCCTCCAGCGTAGTCAAGTCATCAGACCATCTACCGCGCCATAATTGCCTGTGTCTTAACCCCTGCCTCATCTATGGCCTGTTGGAATGCAATCATGTGTTCCTCCGCAACTCTCCTGCAATCGAGATCCGCGCCTTCCTGCTCCCACCGCTCAATACGTCCACGGCTGCGCTCTGCACCTTCCCACTCCCCGCGCAACCCACCAAAACGGTTCTTCAGCGCACGAATCCGCCGACCTGAATCCGCTGTAGCAGCTCCATTCACTTGCGCCTGCTCTGATATCGTCGTGAGTGATGAAAGAAGTGCCGCGGTATGTGTTCGTAGCTGCACCAGATGCGGCAGCGGTGCAGCAGCACTGGAGGGTTGGGGTACAGCGAACGAGGGCTTTTGGGGTGACGAAGGTAGGGAGGGTGCATAAGACGATTCAAGCTCGTCTTCTTCGGTGACAGTAGCTAAGGTCGTCGGCGCAGGTTGGCTCTCGCTCTCGCCCTCGTCAATGTCATCCAACTCGCAAAGAACGTCATTCCCGCCGACTTCGGTCGAAAGCCGGCGGAATTCACGCTCGTACGCAATAAGCTCGCGCACCTGACTTTCTCGTTCTTTTGTGGCCTCATTAATGGAACGAATCATGTCCGATGCCAGCCTTTCCAGGATGTGTGCGCTTGGTGCAGCGTCAGAGGAGTGCGCGGAGGATAAAGTAGGTAGTGCATCCACGGCGCGTAAATGTGCAAGGAATTGATCTGTTGAAGCGAGATTTTGTGCAAGAATCTCCATGGCATCCTGCTCTCGTTTTCTTGGGATAAGCAAGTCATCGTCATCGTCCCCATCTAGACTGTCTTCAACATCTTCATCGGCATCTTCATCAGTGCCACCACTCCCGCCAAGTTCGTCCGCCAAACTAGAGCCCCCCATCTCATCAGCGAGGCTATTTCCAATCTCATTGGCCAAACTGTCCCCTTGTGCGTGTACTTCGCGCTCCTCGTGTCCATGTACGCAGTTATCATCATCAATGCCTTCCGCGCCTTCGTCGTACTCAATCCCAAACTCCTCGGCGAGCATGCGCGACCCGCTTCCGGGCTCAGGCATCAGTGCAACAGCGAGCTCATGTGCCAGAGAATGTGCCCCATTTAGCATGGACTGATCTAGAGACGAGAGCGGTTCGGACGCTCGCATTGACTTACGCGGCGATGAGGACTGGTGTCTGGCGTGCGACATGGTGCCGCTCAGATCTTGAATGGATGGTATAGTGGGTCTATAGAGAACGCGGACACGTATCAATAATGCGATGGTATCTTGAATGAGCGAAGTGATTTCTGCACAAGTCCTTGTCTATGAGCACTACGTGGTTGTCTAGCCGTTATGGTCCAGAAGTCTAGATTCAGTGGTAGTGGTTGAGAGTGAAAGGAGAAGAAGACTACGGCTTACTAATCCTATATCCTTTGCTTTTCTCGATCACCTACGATACCATCTTGTTCATACTTTGTCTGTCCATACTCACCAAGCGTCCTCTCTTTCTGCATCTAGTGACCGATCCCGGTGCCCCGTACTCCATTAACACCGAAGATTTCTTTTTTTCCCGAACTCTTCCAATTTTATTCATTTATTTAACCTACTCACAATGGCTGGCTACTTCTCCAACCACTCGCAATTCCAGACTCGTTTTGCAAATGCAGCATCTAGCACCACCACAACTACAGCTACAGTTACTACTCCCCCAGCAGAAACGCGTCCCCGACCCCCTACAAGCAGGCATTTCTCCACCTCCGTCGCACACCCGCCACACGAAGAGCGCGACCGGGGCGTCGATGTCCCTGCACCGCTGCCCGTTCATCCTCTCCGGAATACGTATGTTCGTGGCTTCCTCCTCATTCCCATCCTCGACTGACGTCCATTTCACCAGGTGGGTCTTCTGGTTCCGACAACAGCACGCTCCGGGGAATAAAATCACTAATTATGAAGAAGGCATCAAAAAAATTGCTTCTTTCTCCAGCGTCGAATCTTTTTGGGGACTTCAGACTCACCTTTCGTCCCCCTCTGCGCTCCTCCCCACTACGGATTACCTCCTGTTCCATGCGGGTGTTCGCAGGCCTGTGTGGGAAGACCCCCTGAATCGTGCTGGTGGAAAGTGGATTGTACGATTGCGCAAGGGGGTGGCGGACAGGGTGTGGGAGGACCTCGTTATGGGCGTTGTGGGTGACATGTTTGATGAATGTGGCACACAGGGGGATGGGGAGGAAGGAGGGTGGCCAGAAATATGTGGTTGCACCATTAGCGTGCGTCAGAGTGAGGATATTGTGAGCTTGTGGAACCGCGTTGATGGGGATGCCAAGACGCGAGAGAAGATTCGGTGCGTCTTTTGCAAAATTTTAATTTCAACGGTCTGATGGGTGTCGCAGCGACACTTTGCGCTCTGTGCTCAACCTTCCTCCATCGACTATCATGGAGTATAAATCTAATAACGGTGCGGTCTCCCCATTCCCTTTGTGGTCCATCTCAATAACGCAACTGGCACAGACTCGATGCAAGATAAATCGTCATTCCGCAATTCCGCGATTGAGAGGATGCCCGTTATCGCTGACGCGTCGTGACAGCCTTTTGCGTGTCATGGCACGAATCCTGATCATTTTATCCTGTGTTTTGGTGTACGAGCAACATCACACGAACGTAATACCTTCTTTGCATGCTGATTTTCTTATCAGCATACAAGGAAATAATCGAATATGAAACTGTAGCTCGAATTTTGAATTGTAGTAGTTGCAGACTGTTGCGGGCTTTTCTGTAATGCCTCGACGCAGATGATTCAAAGCTAACCTGATTTTACTTCTCATACATATGTTTCATGAAAGATCTGCCAGGGGAACCAATAAAAATATAATTTCACCTGTGCCATGAAACTCCGCGATGTTTAAGCTGATAGATTCGGAGCTGGAAACCACGGGTCAGCCTCAGATCAACATGTCCCTTCCACACAAGAATGAGGAGTACGGTACTGAAGTGTACTGGTGAGTAGTTGATGGATCGTTTGGTGATTACGGACATTCACCAAACAATCCATCAATTAGGGACAAGAGATACGAGCAGTATGTTTTCGTCTACTTCCATGAAAAATCATGAGATACCGTAGATGATTAGAGAAGCTGAGGATGTCTCCTTTGACTGGTTCAAGAGCTATGCGGATGTTGCGAGCGACATCCGCAAGCTCATTCCCAGCAGAGCTGCACGGATCCTGATGCTCGGTTGTGGAAATTCAAAGTTTTCGGAGGATGTAAGTCAATCCTAAATCCTCTTTCTCGCAACTAACTGCGAACAGATGTGGGAGGATGGGTACAAAAACATAGTCAACGTTGATGTATGTTTCTTGCTGCAATTGTCTAAGTTGATCTACCTCATATTCCTCCCAAAGTATTCCCCAGTTGTGATTGAGAAGATGCGCAGCCGACACAAGGATGTGCGCCCAGAGATGACATGTAGTGACTTCGCAAAAAAATGCTGGAACTAAGCGCTAATCGATTGATAGGGGAAGTGAAGGACGTGCGAACTTTGGACGGTCTGGATGCCTTGTCCTTTGATGTCGCCATCGATAAAGGTGCTGCTAGTTCAGTTACCGTTTTTCTGACTCTCACGCCATCCAGGAACGATGGATGCAATGATGACGTCGTCCACTGACGTCTGGGTATGTTCCATCATGATGAATCAATGACATACGACGTACTGGCTGTCCCCACAGGATCCACCAGAGCAGGTCATCAAAGACTGCACAGCAGAGGTATCCCAAGTCATACGGTCAGTCCCTTTACATCCCCATTCCTTCTGGTCTCATCGGTGCTGGCAGTGTCCTCAAGCGCGATGGCATCTTCATCTATATCACCTTTGGACAACCGCACTTCCGAAGACGATATCTCACTGGTCCACACGTAACACAAAATACTTCATTGGAGATCAATCAACTGGGAGAATCTTTCCACTACTACATGTATACCCTGCGGATGCTATGATGCTTCTTGATCGGAGGATTGCACATTCATTATGTCTGATGCCTATATACGAGATGTGTGCCTATATGTATCGAGTCACCCAGTGCTAGCAATAGATGTGGAGAGTGTGTCCAATTAGGAAAGTCCAAACCCCTGACTAGCGCCCGCCGTCGATAGCAATTAATAAAGCACACAACCTCGCACACAACGTCACCGATTTAAACCCTAACGTTCTCTCTTACCATCACCATTCAAGAGGAGGATCTGCTATGCCGCCTGTTCCAAAACACCATGAGCAGTTCTACTTCACTTTCGTTACTTTTCTTGTGAGTCGCTATCATGCAGCCAAGCTCCAGCTCACTGTCTCCATCAGGTCGAGGACTGCTTGTTCAGAGTACCTCGTGACACACTAGAGTCCCAGTCAGACATCTTTCGCGATTTGTTTCTACTCCCAGTTGAAGCCGACAAAGCTGAAGGTTACTCAGACTCAAATCCTATCGTTCTCGAGGGCATTCTGAAGGATGAGTTCCAGTCGCTCATGAAGGTATTATACCCCATGTGAGTATCAATGAGCAAGCGTTGTGACTTGGATTCTGATGGTGTTTTCACTTTGCAAGGCCATTCACCCGCTTACCTCCTTCCCCGGACGGACTTCCAACTACCCTCGAGGAGTGGACAGCCATATTGAAGCTATCCAAAATGTGGAGCTTTACCCGCGTTCAGGAATTCGCCATACAACAGATGGAACCTATGCTTGCTGCGAAACCTCTAGACAAAGTTGCACTTGCTCAGGATTACGGGGTCACAGAATGGTTGGTCCCGGCCCTGCTGCAACTGGCAAGGAGAGAAGAGCCCATCGGACTAGAAGATGTACGCAAACTTGGCTTAGACACTGCGCTAAAGCTTGCCGATGTTCGGGAAAGTGCACAGTCTACCATGCCAACTTGGGCTGGACGATACTACATGAATCCCATCGACCGTTCAGTTGACATGCCCATCATCACTGCGACTGGTCCCCGAGGATTTACTTCATGTGATTTTACTAGTCGGATCCGTCAAGTATTTAATTTGCAGGAGTAATTTCAGATTTTTTATCGTACCTTAGCGTATACTTACTATGACAGCCTGATGATGTAGCATAATCACTCACGAACATAGTAATCGGCGTCCTCAAGCAGTGACTCGCATTGAAGTTACTTGCCTATGTCACCATCGTAGTTCCGATCGACACTAGCTTCTGACCAAATTCACTCGACCCCTAACTTAGGACGGGGATGAGCTAGATAAGATAGCAAGTTCGCCCATATCTTTGCCAACTCTTGCTCATGCGATCATAGCGGAGCGCCCTTGGCTCTATTTACTCTGGCCGCAGTGCTCGATCGAAAAGGCGATGCACCAACACACACGGGATGGACAAATGAAGTTCTTGCATGCAGCATGCTTTAGACCAAATATTGCGTTCCTCGAGGGCGGTCCTGATCCGATTCACCATCTCTCCTACCAGATAAACTGCAACCCAATCGGATGATCTTCTGAAGAACGCGGGACACTCTGGAGCAAAATCCATCAAAAATGCAATCAAAACAACACCTTCACATTTTCATAAAATCCAACCATCGGATTCTCCCCATTCACTAGCCTCGTCTTCCCAAGGTCTGCATATGTCTCCAAATACTCCGCATGACTGAATACACTGCTCTTCCGCTCACCAACGGGAAGCCCACTCGCAGACGTCACGCCATCCAGAGGCGGGCGGCGAGCGCGGGATGAAAAGAAACCGGCTCCAAGTGAAAGTGGAGATGTGCTCGATGCCAACGGCGACACTCTTGCATACGAGAGCTCGTCTTGTTTATCCGCGTCAGGCCCCGCCTGTGACAACAAGAACTCGTACATCTCGCGAAGAGCGGTAAAGTCCGTCGGGAACATGATATCGAACCAGCCTTGCTGCACGAAGACACTCCCACAAGGAACCATCGTTGTGCCAACGCGCGTTTGTACCACAGGAGCGTTTAAACCTGGCACTGCATCCGGTAGCGACGAAAAGTCTGATAATAAAAGTCGGTGGCGAGGAAAGTGCGTACGCAGTATCTTCAGTAGGCTCAGCAGTCTCGTGGGGATGTAATCCGGAGGTGAAAGGTTCGGTGCAAATGGCAAAGATGCGTATACTCTCCGCAAAGATGGCGAACGGAGGAAACGTGGTAGCGGAACAGGAAGTGATAACCGCCGACGCAGCGCGAGATAGGAAGCGATGAGCGGATCGCTGATCTTCGTGTAAAACGGCACGAACTCGCCCACTTCGTCCACTGCTACGACCCCCTGGTACGCCTCCAGGGTCTTCAGGTCATACCGCACCACATCATGTGCAAAATTGTCGACCACCTCCGCTGCTACCACATAACATGGCGCATGTTCCTTACGTTCCCATTGGAAAACGCTCCGGTTCGCCACTTCCACGACCTGGCCATGGCCCTGTTGATGTAGACGGTGTCGCTGCGCCCGTGCTAACTTCTCGCTAATCTCAATGATTGTATACTGCGTGCGGTCATATACCTCTGGGTAGTGCGTCTTTAGAAAATCCAGGATGTTCAGCGCCAACGTGCCATTTCCGGCTCCCAGCTCGTAGACCTTGAAGTCTTCGTAAGGGAAGTATTTGAGCAAGTACTCGGATACTAGGCACTGGGCTATCGCCTGCCCATACCATGGCTATAGCATACATAAGATATCTGGGCCAAAACACGAAAAAAGAGTTACCTACCTTGAACAATTCGGTCGGAGTGTGCCATAGCTGCCTCCCGGGACCGTCCTCTTCTCCATTGCCAAACTCCCTGTACCTCTTTGCAACGTCGACTTCAAACTCGGCACTGTCTCTATACTTGTTGAAATCAAAACCCCCTTCAACGCCGCCGCAGTGTGGAGGTGCAGTGAAGATCGTGGCGCGCTTGCTGAAATAGCCATAGTGCGGGTTGTACAATGAATCCTCTATGAAATCTCGGATTAGCATTCGCACTCTTGTTGGTGGTTTACGATGAGACTCGAGGTCGCGCGACGAAAGCATTGGGTACTGGAGGTGTTTCGGGTCGACAGTGTTGGAGAAAGAGATATCCGGGTTGTAGTTAATTTTGTCATTGTGTTTCGGAGGTGGCTTGTTGTTCGCTGTCAGTGCCGTCGAAGAGAAGTAGACCTTGAGGTGAATTTGTCGTGGACAACGTCGGTGGTTACATGAAAGTGCGCTGCGAAGCATTTGCTGGTCAAAAGTACAGCTGGCGCTTCAAGTTTCGGCAGAAACACGGTCCAAATTTCCGTGTGACAATATGCGCTGATGTTGAGTTGTTGAGCTCCCGCTTTCGAATCTAGCTTGTCGAATCTGATCTCCTACTACCTTCCGGTATCAGCTGGTATCACGGTTTAGCGAAGATGGCTACAGCGGAGCGCTTGGTTCGCTCCTGGATGGCATCAGAGAAAGACTCCGAGGTCGACCAGAGCGTTGCTGGTACACCTTTTGTTGCAAGACGATATCGAAGCTTAAACGCATTCTTCAGGAATATCAAGTGGACAATTAACTTTGTTAGATATTATCAAGGCTCTTGGTGAATTCTTAACATCCGAGGAGGACCGCTTACGAACGAAAGGTGACCTTGTCAGTCACTTGCTGGTTTTCTAGCTCTGAGTATTTAGTACAGGTGTCGAATTTCTCTCATCTATTCTTGGGAGATGTCCACATGAAAGGCTCAATCGCCAGGCTAGTAAGTAAAAGTGATGTCAAGGATGAATTCATAATACTCACCGTCTTTAACCAGTCCGTGTACTCACCACGTTCTATTGCAGCAAGCTTGAGGATCTTGAGACCATCATCCCCGCACTCAATGGTCTCTCTTATCTTGTCAAGTTTCCCAACATACAGTCGGCGGAGGCAAAGGATATTCTCAATGCGTACGTACTTTTATCGTCGCGCATTTCCATGACCTTCAACATCACCTAGTATATTCGCCAATGTCAAGATGAGAGCCCTTGTGCAGTCCGCTCGCTTCTTCGTCTTCTCAATCGTCGATTCCCTGTTAACTAGTCATCGAGATACCCTCAAGGAGATGGGCAGTACTTTCCTTGCGGGATATGTGAACCTTGCAGTTGGAGAGAAAGACCCTCGAAATCTCATGTTGGCATTTGCTATCGCTCGAGTTGTGCTGGTCGAATTCGATGCTCTTGCTCACATTGAGGTAAGCTTCGTTTTCATGCTTTCTGCTCCATATTCAATCGTCACACGCAGGACTTCTTTGATATAACATTCTGCTACTTTCCTATCACATTCCGACCACCACCTGACGATCCTTATGGCATCAGTGCAGATGACCTGAAACAATCTCTTCGGTGCAACGAGCTTTTACATATCGAGTCTTCCATCTGCTAATGATATTACAGACTTTGTCTAAGCGCAACTCCAGCCTTCGGGCTCCTTGGAATCCCAGTCTTTCTGGAAAAACTCACTGCCGGATCACCCTCAACCAAGGTCACTGCTGCACTCATGACATTCAAATGACAATCTAATACCCCATCGACAGCGAGACACTCTACATGCAATGGACATCTGTCTTCCGATCTACGGATCTGCGGTGTCACGTGAGTTCGGGAAGAAGATCTGGAGCTCTTTAAAAATCGAAGTAAGATTCCATTCCCTGAAAGTTCGAGCATAACGTTACATGGAGTCAGATTTTCCAACCGACTGATCCAGATACCGAAAACTCAGCCCTTGATACACTTCAGGTCCTTGTTAGAACACTGTATGCTGATAAACCCCAAGACGTAGTAACCGAGGACTCCATAACGGGCCTCGCACGAGACATGTGTAGCGAGTGCATGCAAGCGTTGAAGGAGCCTGAGAAAGCCCAGGCAAGAGCTGCAATGAAGGTTTTATGTGCTATTGCTCGAACTAACGGTAAGAATTGTACGGTGCTACAAGCTGGATCTCAACGGGTTTCATTCATCAGGTCCACTTTCCAGTTTTGCACCCTCGCAAGCTGCTGAGCTTCTCATCAAGAATTTCCATGACCCAGATGAGGTGGCGAATCGGGCGTCAGTAGTTATGTTACTCACGGAGTTGATTGAAGCCTGCCGGGGTGATGCTACGCATGCTTCCATTTCTCAGTCTTCTCAGTCTTCAGTTTCCCCACTCACTGCCTCGAAGGATGCCCTCCTTGGACTCCTCATTGTCAGTTTGAAAGCACCTGCGACATGCCTGCCAGCACTGCATGGTCTAACCGCACTTGTGCGCACTCCTAAATTAGTAGCTGATGATGAGCTTGGGTACATAGTGCTTGAGGTCGGCGAACTGCTACGCAAGGAGCCTGATGAAGTAGAGGACGTGACGTATGAACGTTTTTTCTCTCCATCTACGCGAATGACTGAGGTTCATGGTTTCAGCACGGACGCCCTTGCGCTCCTCTCTTCCATCGCTGGAATTGCCCCGCACCATCTATCATCGCAGACGCTCCCAACCCTTTTTTCCTTCCTCCCGGACGTTACACCACCTAGAGATGCCACTGCGCAGCGCGCATTTTACTGGCGCGCCCTTTCGTCTCTCAGTGCCCTTTGTGTACAACCACAACTATTTGAGATATTAGTTGTCAGGCTCGTCGCCAAACTTGACCTCCTTTGCGCAATATCGCCAGCTCGGATAATTGACCAGGAAAGTACATCTGCGTATGCCCATGCTATCCTCACGGCGCTCGCAAATACACTCGACGTCAAAGTATCTTCGAAAGACGTGGATGTCCCCAAGTATGCTGAGCAGCTACTGCCGCACATGTTCAGATTGTACTTGGATGCTGCGTTAGCGAGCTCAGAAGTGGTGGCTGTCGCTGCAGATCCAAGGCTGCTACAAGTTGGAGCGAGAATTATCAGGCTTGTGAGTCAGACCTTGAATGTTGCGTGAGTTTTTGTCTTATCTCTGGGTGGGCGTCATTGATAAAGGTGGCAGGCGACAAGAAAAGCTGATTACCGCCGTGTTTGCCGCCTACACGCAAGGTGACACGAAGCTGATTACTGGGGGTCTCTTAAACTCAGACACACCATTCGCACCTCTTCATGTGAGCGCAACACTCATAGTTCCTTCATATATGTAACGTTAACTCTGATACTAGCCCAATGCTAGTCCCCGACAACGGAACAGTTTCATTCTTTTCTCTTCTACCATTGTCTCATTACATAAGGAGGTATGCCGCTTTTCAACCTGAAATTCGGTTCTTTTGTTAATGCTGATCCAAGGTTCGCATGCCTACCGACAATCTATCCACTTTCCTCTATGAACTAGTCGCATGGAGTGATAACTCATCCAGCACAGTATTCCAACGAGAAGCTGCATCCCACGTTATTGCGTCCAATGTCAATAAACATGTTGACGGTGATTCATTACGTCCTTTTCGTTGTGATCGGGCTGATCACTTCTCTTTAGATGTATCTGACTTTCTGTCGTCCCAGCTGGAGGGCTACTCGTCATTAGTCCTCAAAAATACAGGAATCCCTGTAGAAGCACGCAAAAACGCGATCAGTACCTGGATATCCGTACTCGCATTCTAGCTCGCATCTTACTTACGCTGATTTCGCTCTCCAGATCACAAGGGCGCTTCTCGTGCGCTCTCACCCATCCGCAAATGCATTCATTGATCACTTGTTCGAGCTTCTGGATGACAGCACAGTCGACTGGGATGCAGCGCGAGCAATTGGTTTGCTTGCAAGCGAGGATGCCGTGTTGACGAAACGCTATAATGCCGTTCTCAAGGTATGCAAAAGAAACCTAGCAGAATCCAGAAACACTGCACATCTCTAGATTCTACACGTGCAGAAGTACTTCAATGTAGTGATGCCGCGGTTGTTAGAAGGAGCCAAGGGTATGTCAGGTGTTCGTATTCTTAATAAACTAACACATTTTCTATTCATAAGGATCGCGAAGAGAGACTGCATATTTGGTTGCTTTGGCGTACCTCATCAATACTGTACCGAAGGCGGTCTACACTACTCAGATGCCCTCAGTGAGTCGTCATTTATTCGACCACAAAAACATCGGTCGGCTGGCTGACGATGTTCCCCTAGCTGATGCCTATTCTACTGCGCGGACTCGACCTGGTTGACCCATCCATCCGTTCACATATCATAAACACATTGTCTAACAACATCGAGATTACATCCACCGATAAGGACGCTGTCTCGATGTATGCGTCAACTCTCGTGCTTGCCATGTTGAAAAATTGCCTTTATTCGGAAATGCCTGATCCTGTGCGTCGTTCGCGCGTTCACTCTGCTTGAAATACTCATTGGCCAAAGGGAGTACGCGCAGCGGCGCTTAAATACCTGGCATTGCTGCCAGGCACTGTGCGATATGATTTACTACATCCTTACAAGACGCGTGTATTGAAGGAGTTGGCAAAGGTTTTGGATGACCCTAAGCGTGCGGTCAGGAAGGAGGCAGTTATCGCAAGGTATGACATTATGTCATTTTCAGTCGTTCATCTATTCACCATGATTTAAACAGGACAAACTGGTCAGTTTCTATGTAAGCTTGTTCATCCAGCGCCAAACTAATTATTATTGGCCAGGTACAAATACAACGGGTAGGTACGATAATGACCTTGGTAGGGCGCAACAGGGTGTCGTCTAGATACACCTTAGCTAGAGCGAAGTTGCCCTCTTGAACGTGACTCAAAAGGCAGCCTGGTCACGTCGCATGCAATGCGAAATATAAATAGATACTAGCATGTGCGATGCCCCCCTCCATCACATGATTATTTATCCCCAGTGAAAACCCGACATGATGAGGTCGGGTGGAATATGAGAATTCTGTAATTACATAATGCAAAAAATGATGAGCTCTGGTATTTCCGATAAGACGTGTTGCATTGGATCGTCCTCATCGTGTTGTGCATCGTTCTCGCATCGTTCTCGCGTCGTTCTCGCACAATCACATCGTTCGCGTCACGCTAGTGCACATTGTTTGCACTATTTGCATCGCTCTCGTCACCCTTTTAATTGCACAACGTGTTGTGCTCACCGTGTTTTCGTTGCGCATTGTATTGCATCGACATCGACGTCATACTTATAAATCTGTCAACAACTCCGCATAAGTGTCTCCGAGCATTCAAAACATCTTCAACATGTTTCTTTCTGCTACCTCCATGTCCCAACAGACCCACTGCTAGATACTCGCGCAACCTCTCGATACCGAGTCTTAGTCTCTTAGTATGCATGCGGCATCCACTCTCTTTTAGGCCAAAAGGTGTCATTAGCACTTTCTTTGTTGCTCCCTCAGAGGCCTCAAACTTCGTCAGATCTTCAAC
>KN835187.1:0-109395 GCA_000827255.1 Suillus luteus UH-Slu-Lm8-n1
ACAATAACATCAACTTTTATGGTTAAACAAATGTTGAAGAAAGTCATCCAAGAGTTTATTCACCATCAAAGCACAAAGCCAAAATTTTGTCTAGGTTTCTACTGGAGAAAAATCGGTCAAATTGTTAAACTATGTGTTGATACAGAATTGTGGATGAAGACTGAATTAAGATTTAACCAAAACAAACCTTTTGCATCACACGAAAGCCGATAAAAAGCCTAAGTTTTGACCAGTATTTTGCAGGCAACAGAATCATGAAATTTATTTAAACCTATTTCAGCATTTTTTCAATATATGTAAGGCTGAAAAAGTCTTTCATGCTTCCAGTGTAGTAGTAAGTACTTACTACTAGTAGATCTCAAACGCCACGGAGTGGCTTTATGTAATGTCGCCCCTTTTAGTTGGAGTAGTTGGTGGACTCAGAGGACTCACCGAGCCTCTCACGCATGCGAAGCCAATTAATATTATATCTGCATGTGCAATAATTGTCCATTTATCCACACTTTTGACCTGCTAGCTGCAGTCAAAGAGTCCACAAAGCAACAGGTCATTGTTCTATCCAGAATGGCAAGAATTAAGCAATGTCGATCACCACATCCCTAAAGCGGTGAGGCCACAATCCACAGTCCACAATCCAGAGTAGTATTTTAGCTTGTTCGATAGTATATATACCCTCCACGAAGGTGACTGCTGAGTATCACCTCCACTCACGAAAAAGCAGGCAACTCCGTCCAAGAAAACTCTCAATTCATCACTATGAAATTTCAAAGCAAAAGCTCTCATCGTACTTCTCCATACCATTTGGAAAAACCCAAGAGGAAGTGTATGACAAGCGACCAGCTTAACATCCTCAACCCTTACTACGCCAAAAATAAACACCCTGCGCGGCGTGATATGAAATCACTGGCCAAGGCGATTGATGTGTGAGTTTGTATTCCTTCACATCGTGCGATCACACGAGCTGACCAAATATGTGCATAGTCCAGTCTCAAAAGTTTCGAACTGGTTCAATAATCAGCGCGCCAAAGAGACTAGACTGCAACAGAATTCATCGTTCCCTCTGTCACCATGCCTCTGGGACACGGACAATGATGGTACCGCTGACATGACTGATTCGGATGACGCCGACAACGAGTACGAGTACGAGTCGGGTCATAATAAAGGTGGTCTCGACCAAGAAGCCCTTTACCAAGAAGCCCGCGCTTGTGTAGCGACAATGGCAGAAATGTCACCCGAGGAAGTCGATATGCACTTCATCGAGCAAGAACCCTGCGCCGCCCGCGCCTGTATCTTGGCCATGGCCAAGATGAGACAAGAGGAAGTCAACGCGGTGTTTATTCTGAATGGCTTCAAACGACAGATGATTGTTCATCCTACCCAAAAATGATAAAGTGACGTGTTTCAAGCGTTTGACCTACATGACTATTCGATCAGCGTAGATAGCCGCTATATGATGACTACTTACTTACCTTGTTATTGAGACTTAACAAAAATATGATGTATTTATGTTAGCTACAATAAGCATCATGCACTGCAGTGAGCCAGCGCTCCGTCTTCTAGCACGTAAGAGATCACAGCGCACAATAAGTTTCAGCGATAAAAAATCACATCCGGTCCCCTGATTGTCCGTTACTAGTTTATGGAAGTCTTGACATCGGAAATGAACCAACGGTTGTCGGCTCATGATGCTGAAGGAATGAATTAATGATGCGGTTTAAACCACAAATAAGTGGAGAGAGAGGGAAAGGGTCATGACGGAGTGACTTGGGTGGGTCCATAAATGAGAGAGAAGGGAGAAATGGGTATATAAAGGATTGACATGGGCCGGCCGACGAATCATAATGTGTCGTAAGTCATAAAATGTCATATGGCGCAAAAAGGCATGAGATGAGTCGCGGACGAATCGACATAGATATCATTGAGCCTCGAGAGAACGACGTTGCGCTCTGTTCGAGACGAAATGTTGGCGTGGACAAAAAGTCGCGATGTAATAGGCTGGAGCGTGTAAGCCGCGGTGCGCAAATGGGTGGAGTCCGGAGCAGAGATAACTGAATATAGGCTGGAGCTGCATATAAACCGTGGTGCGCGGATGGGCGAAGTTCGGGGCAGAGATAATTAAATTGGCTGGGTATGGAGCTGCGAGTAAATAGGAATGCGTAAATGGTGAAGTGCAAGCCCTCCCAGAGTCCTGGCAGAATTAAAAATTAAAGAGTGAGTTGGTGGGCTTGAGGCTTGGAAGAAGAGATAGACGTCGGAGAACAAAGAGAAGGCAAATGGGGTGTATAAAAGAGTGGCTTGGGTCGGACGATAATAAGAAGAAAGAGATGAGAGGGATATTTGAAGGAGTGACTTGGGTCGGACGATACACGAGAGGAAAGTGAAGCTGAATACGCATCCGAGATCCGGTAGAAAGAGCGACGGTTGTCAGATGACATATTTGCGGCGGCAAACGGGGGGTGGGTAGAAAATACGTCATACAGTAGAAGGAGCGACTGCTGTTAGACGACTAACTCATGCTGATGATCAGCAGAGAAAGAGAGAGGGGGAAATGGTGACGTATCTATGATCTGTCATCCAGTAGAAAGAGCGACTGTCGTCGAACGACAGTCTGATAGTCAGCAAAAAAAAAGAAAACGGGAAATGGCGACGCATCTGTCATCCAGTAGAAAGAGCAACTGCTGTCGGGCGACAGGCTTTGGTTGATGTTCAGCAGAAATACAAACGGGAGATAGTAACGCATCCGTCATCAAGGAGAAAGAGCGACTGCGGTCAAGCTCAAGCTCAATGTTTCGGATGACTTACTGCAGTATGGGACCATTATTCGCGAGAGCGGTGTCTTGGAGATGGGGAGAATATGTAGGGGATGACAGCGACGCGTCTAAGTCACGTGCCAACATGAAATTCTGCTTGTTGCCACTGTATCTTGATTCTTGAATCTCTGTCCTGCTCCAGTTCCCGACATGAGTCGCGGTTTTGACTCTTACTTTGGACCACCATCGCAGCCCATTAATGTCGCGGAGTTTTTACAGCAAGCAAACTCTGCACTCCTATCAGGATCTTTTACCGATACCTCATGGGAGCAGCTAACTCCCGAGCATAGAAATGCCGTCGAAGCAGAGATTACTGAAAGGTGCTCCTCTCCCCACTACACCATATTAGCGCTCATTGCACATCAGCGTAGCATTTCAGACCTCAAGTCATCTCTTGAACAAGTGTGGGACAACCCTGTATTGTCTGCGCACGTGCTGCGCCAGCACGAGTCCACAGTAGCGTCTGTGTGCGGCCAAGCAGATGCACCAGCCACGAAAGGAAGAAAGCGCAAACGCCAAATCGCTCCAGAAGGTAGCGAGTCTGCTCCAGAAGTGCTACAGCTCCAAGAGAAGCTTGACGCTGTCAACCTCAGATGTTGGCGGTATGTATCTCCCTCTTGTATATCACTTTCTGCTTAGCTTATGCAGATTAACGGTGGAGTCGGCGCTTTGTATGCGTGCTGCTAAAAATTCTGATTACAACGCACTCAACGCACCCAAGAAAATGGGATCAGGCGTCCTCCACACCCTTGATCACGGAGACGTCGGCGCGACGCGTAGTTCGACACCTGACTCTCTCAGGAGCCCCAGGCCCGATGCAATTTCATATTCAAATGCTGTCATTTCGCTAACAGTGTACAACCGTATCTCTTATCTTCCAAGCTGCCTGACACGCTCCTCACAACACGCTGTACTGTCAACACAAACGTTGGGTGATCTATTGCGCGTCCTGCCATGCGCCTCTAGCAATATGCCAATGGAAGAGCTAGACGCCGAGGGAGATGTATCTGGGTATAATTTTACCGATGAAACAAGAGATCATTCCGGGTGTTTGTTCTGCATCGAGGACCTCATCTACGGAGATGGAAGAGAGACTGTCGATTATGCAGAGTATGTCAGAACAGCACCTCCATCCACAGATGTTTGACTTTCCTTCTACAGAAAACTAACAGCTCACATTCAAAAACTACCCGAAGACAAACGTCCGCAAATAAAAACAGCATCGACGTCTGCTTTTGAAACCACCTTCAACGCACTCACGCTGAGAATCCAACAACCTTACTGGATACTACATCAAGGCAATTGCGAACATTTTTTCGTCATCGATCAGATCAGGCATGCACCGCTCCGTTTTAACCCCATAAAACCCTAAATATCATATACAGACTAGCACACGCTTCAGATACGCCATTAGGCTATCCACTGACACTCCACCTTACCCCAATGGTTCAAGATCTGTGTCGTGCCTGCGGAAAAGTCCCGGCGGTACATTCGATCGTGGGTGATATGCGTCTCGGCGAAAGTCCATGTCTCTTGTGCGCACCTTGTTGGCGTACGATGGGTCCTCCCAAAAATGATGATAGCGTAATAGTTGTACCCCTCGTAATACCCTTCGTAAATCACCAAAACAGTTGAGACCCCTTGGGGCACCATAGGTCGTAATAACTGAACATGCTTATGTATGAATCGCCGCATGAAGATGTAGGAAACTGCTCGGCTGAGGCCGATAACTCAAAGTCAAGGTTCGAGAACAAACGGCCGTATCAATGACAATTCAGATTGAATCATGGTTCATGGCGGTTCGGCTTTTGGCCGCTTCTATTATGTATGTTGCTAGGTATGATAGTCAAATAATAGTACACTGAAGCGCATTAATAAGCGCAACTACACAGCCGATGCCTAAGATCACAGCATGTCTTGGACCAAACGAGCGATGGATATGTATGGTAGATCAGTGTGAGCAGTCTGTGTATATGCGAACCACAAAACCCAAGGAAGCCCCCAAAATGAATGATAAGAGGTGCGGACCTTAACCGTCAAAAAACAGAATGCAATTTGCTATCGAGGTCTCTACGACCACTTCGCCAATTTGTTCCTGGAGGAAACCCCCTGAATGTGGTCCCCAACCTATCCAGCCAAACGTCCGTGTGTCAGAAATATAACTCAGGAAGAAGTTCCGGTCCAAAGTCGAATCGAACGGATCCGAAGAAGAGGCATTGCCCTGGGTCACTGACACAACGCCTAGTTTTGTACTAGCTTGAAAATAGCCCTGAAAGTATTGATCAAAGCTAACGTTGACCGGACCAAGGTCATTCTCCAGGCGCAAATTTAAAGCCGTTGGTGGTGATGTCGGATCGTGTACGAAGCTTGCCGTAGCTTGGCCATAAAAAGTGCGCATATTTGCAATGAAGTTCGGACGCTGGAGAGGATTCTTGTTGGGTGCGTTCAGCGTGACGTTGGCCGTCAAGTTGCTAAGAAAAATGGTGTTCAGTCGAGAAAGTAAAACTTTGAATCTGTGAGCCACGAACCTACTGCCAGTGTTGACTTCAATGTATGTGGGGAAATTCGAGTCTGGATCATTGAAGAGGGTGGCATTAATGTTTATAGGACTACAAAAACATATCAGTCGCATGCATTCAAAGTTGAGGAGAATACATACGCTTGTATTGTGCTCACAAAAAGAGAACGTGAAGCCGCGAATTGACCGTAAATTGACTCTAAGGATGTTTCAACCAGTATTTGGCCGGCTTCGATGGACTTCAAAGCAGATGAAAAAATGAATGAGGTATAAGCATGACCACTTACACCGACAAAAATTTTGGAAACAGGGCCCTCTATGGAAACCTTCCTGAAATTGACATAGTCACCAAAATCGCCAAATGTTTGGGTGAACAAAGGTAGGTAGGTAGCGAAAGAGTCGACTTCAGCAGCTATAGGTGATTGTGGGTACAGCAGTGTGATGTTAAAGAGCAGTTGATCGTGCAAGGACATGTTGTCTGGTATCTATTTCATATCAGCGTGAGATTTATTGCAACAGAATGATGCTACACACATAGATAGCAAGGCCAGTGGCATTATCTGACAATGCGAAGCAAACCTGTGTCTGGTCAAAGAGGCCAACATTGGATGCTTGCATCTTGACCGACAGGGTTGCATTGGCCACGGAGGTGTTGGGGTTAATGCCAACGAACAAATCACCCATGACGACATTCATGCTACTCATGTATGATGCGTTTGATGTGATACTGAATTGACCATCAGATGAAATGGCATATAGAATCCTAGAAAGGATGTCATTATTGTTCCCCGAGAGATTGAACGTGGACGTACTCTCCAACCATAGAATGCTGCGCGTCGTCGAGTTGTGCAGTAGTTTGCCATACCTTGCAATCAGAGGGATCTCCATCTGTAAGAGAGACATTCGTGACATAGTGTGACGTAGTGGTCTTTCCTAACCAAGGAATGGCATAGTTAGAGTTGTAATAGGGAGGTGGTTTGTTTTCCTGAGATTTCTAAATAGTTTGAGTAGTCAGGCGACGCATACGATAGGCATACTGACCTTAATAATGAGGGGGATGCCAATGACGATTGAAAGGATAATATAAATGCCCAAAGCGGTGATGCCAGCCCTCCAGGACCTGGAGTCGATAAAGCGCCGTTTTGGAGGAGGTTTGTTGAAGGTGATCAAGGAGTCGTTGTTCAAATCATTCAAAGCCAAGGCCTGTGACGTTTCATAGTCAGGCAAAGGACTGAGTGGACGACGGCGACGGCCTGCCGCGCGCTCTGGATGTCGAAGGACGGGGACTGTGACGAGAGGATCCTTTGACTTGAGAAGGTCGTCTTCTTCCTGTATGATCATCCCTTCGAATTCACATATGGCATCGACGACTTTGAAAGCGAAGGCGACGAAAAGAACAAGTGGTGGACTTACTTGCGCGTGGGAGTTCGCGGCATCAAGGGACAGTCTTATTACGTAATAGCATCGCATCTTGTACGCTTGAACGCGACGCCGCCGACATCACTGGAAATTTGATAGCGATGATGGATCTGTCATGATCATGTATACATTAATATTAATTTATTTGCACCGTAGACATGGCGACAACATCGGGCGACGAGCTCGGTCTGACAAGTCTTTCTTGTTTAATAAGCCTACTCAAGAACGCTGTTCCAACGGCAAGCGGTGAGAAACAAACTGGCAGTTCAAGTTCATTTGCCAGTTTATTTAGTTGTAGGTGAGACAGTTCAACCCGTGTCTGAAGCCCACTTGAGATCATATTGCACGATATATGGAACGCAACGGTAGTGTATCTAACAGTCTACTCGCTCTAAGAGAAATATGTATAATGTTGGAGGTCAGTTGAAGACCCGAGATCAAGTCGAGACAAAACATGACTTGGTTGTTGAAACCAAGCGTACTCAATAACAAAGAAAAACGGTAGGCATTTACCAGATACGAGTCTCCAAGAGCAAGTCACTGTTGCTCTCGAGTCCAACGCAGGCCTTCAGGAAACTCTCCAGTGCGTTACGTTGCCTGCCAAGGCTGTTAACGACATCGGTACCTGGGAGCGAGCATTAGTATGATGGTGAACTATAAGTAAAACCTGTGCCCACCAGGCTTAACGAGTGGCGCCTTGCACATGTATGAGAGCAGCGATAAGACAGCGTGGAGTGGCGCAAATTCAGTTTGGCCCTCTCCGCGGTACTTGACGCGTGTAAGCAGCTCAGTAAGGATAGCCAAATCGAGAATCAACGGTGTCGCAAGTAAAGAGTCCTGCCAACAGCATTGAGCATCTGGCGGCATATCAAAAGGTGTTCCATACCTCGCACTCGTTGAAGATGTTGATGGTTTGTCTCCCGCCACAGAAGATTTCAGAGTAGTACTCGTCAATTGCTCTCTTCGAGTCACCGACTGCAGGCACGTACTTGATCACAACAATGTGATCAGGGTGCTCGCCTTTGGCCGCTTTGCCCGTTGCGCCTAAAACAGGAGGTTTGTAGAGCAAACGGTTGGCGTCCACCATATCATCCACAACGCTGCTCTTGCTGATTTCCTTACTCTTGAACTGCGGTTCCGCGCTCAAATTATGCCCATCATTGTTGCCAAGATGGTTGTACGATGCGATAGACAGTGGTTTGATACCAGCATTCACGAGGAACTCCGCAAGCACAGATTTCAGCTTCGTTTGACCAGACTTCAGGTCATCACCGCCAATGAAAGACTTCTCACGCTCAGCCAATGCAATAACACCAGGCACGAACGTGTTCTGAGGAGCGCCATTAACGAATGGCTCGCCTTCAAGGATGGCAGCAACAGCGAAGAGCGTCGAGGGAGACACCTCTGAGTGCGAAGTCTTGATCGCAGCAAGGACATTGTCAGCCGTGTCATTAACACCAGGGATGATGTCACTGTAGCGTTCCGTGTTCGCAGTCCAGAATACGACGACACGGTCAAGCTCATTCTCGGCTTTAAAGCGGCGAATATCAGCACGAATGTGCTCGAGATGAACCTGCTTATCAGTGCCAGGGACAACATTGTCCGCACGCGCTTCCTGGTTGGCGGCAATGAAGTCGGGATAGTAGATAGATGGAAGAGGACGACCGAGTAGAGCCATGTGCGGCTTGACCTGGCGCTGAAGATCATAATCGAGCACCTTTGCACGTTCCATCGCCTTGTCCATGGGCAGGCCGGAGATGTCCCAGCCACCAAGAACAAGGTCGTTGGGGTGTACCATGGGAAGCACGTCAGAGATTGGGACGTGGACTTCCTTACCGGTGCTCGGCTCAGTGCCAATGCGAACAGTGGATGCACGGAGGACAGAGCCAATGTAGTTAGGCTGCTGAATTCCCTCCTTGGTGTGCCAGGCCATCTGGTGCCTGTTTGCGATGATGGTCGCGCAGAGAGTGGAACCATTGTTACCACCCAATCCAATCATCATAAGTCTGTTGCGCGTCCATGTCAGATAACTGTACATTTCGAAACTGATAAATGACGAACCCAGTCTTGCCAACCTTGCGGGCAGTCTGGAACTCATAAGGCTTGGCAGTAGGCAAAATAGTGAATTGGCCATCTGACACCACGACATCAGCACCACGGTTGATGTACTTTGCGGTGATATGATCGTCGGTGTAGACGGTATTTTCGGACTGGACAGTGATGTAATTAGGGCGACGAACAGCGGTTGGGTGAACTGGGACGATGGACTCCAATTCAGAGTCGGGGGTGTTGTAACCCGAAGAGTTTGTGGCGGGAAGTTGAGTAGACATCGAGGTGAGTATATATACGAGTAAAGTTGAACAAAAACGATGAAGAATAGATCAATGAGCAGCTAGAAAGCCTGCGCAGGAGTGCTTGGAGCCTCGATGGGGGTTGTGGGGACTACCGAGTTGGTTCGAGTACATGCAAAGAGCTCGGAAAACTCTGAGTATGAAGGTGTCTGACACCAGAAGCTACGATGAGGACGACTATGTGGGTGGTTAGAGCTAAAAGTGCTTGAGAAAATGTGAATGGATGCTTGGGGTTTATATAGGTAAAAATGGGGTTATGAGCACAACCTCGGAGTATTAGGTTAAAAGGTGGCCGTCTAAGAAAAAGAGGGTAAGGGACGAGCAAACCTGGTAGGCGTCAAATTTATTGCAGTCAAACCTCATTGATCCCGAATGACAGCACATTTAAGCGATATCGATATCTTGAAATGGAAATAGCGCTAGCAGATGATCTTGTACGTTTTATCTTCGTTTACCATCAGTTTGATCACGGCGAAGGACACCCAAAAACATGTGTTTTGGAGTCGAAGTAGTTCTAGCACAACAGCCTGATGTGAGCATGGTTTTAGTAATTAAGAACTCGCTACTGATAACAATTGTTCTGCCATTATCATTACGGACACGCCTGCATAAACCCTCGGGAGCGTAAAACGCGGTACTTCGGAGACTGGAGGGGACTAGTGCAAGTACTTATCATGATTAGAAGGCAATTCTAATTTTATTTTATCGAGTGCACGCTAAGGGCTGCAAGTTAAGGGGAAATACCGTCATGCATGCACATGGCCCGTGTGCGGTCGTTGCAACGTTGAACGTTCATCACTTGGTCACCAAAACGTTTCAAAGCTCAGCGCTATGATCAGCGTTCACTTATTCGCGCAGACTGTCCACTCATCGACCCATATCAAGAGTCTTGACTTCCACTCTGAGTACTCTGAGTGCACAGGGCAAGTATCAGCGCTCTCGATTGAATCTTCTGCAGCTATCTGTTCCCCGCGCAGGGTCACCAATGTTACTGGTAGAGTGAAGCCCGTATTCGCGCGTGAAATCGCTGCATCTCCTCACCAGGGTCATCACACTGTATGTTCAGGGGCACAAAGCAACTCTATCCCCCAATTCCCTTGGTCCGCCTGCAGAGGCAGGCATCTTGTCTCTGCATTCATCGATACTGGTGTCGCATTGGCTCTTGGTTCACGAGTGTCGATGAAGCCCCTCCTTTAGCTGGTAATCTGGGATAGGAGGCTACATGGATCAACGGAGTAATCAACAGAACCACTCACCGATATAAGCATCCGTGCCTGCATTCGATTCGCAAGGTCTTATCGGCATGGTCGATATTGAAATATTTCCAGACATCGAGCACGATTCCGCGCCAATAGACGCAGTTACCACGGTTGGTGGCTGCTGAACATCGATTTCGAAGGGTCGGTAGCTTGGCGGGAACCATGAAGACAATAGGAAGTGTCATCTCCAACTAAACTAATGCGAAGCAATACTATTTCTTCTCACAAAGATATTATATCGCGTGTCATCGCCCTAAGGTGACTCTGTATTAGATTAAACAAATAGGTCCGGATAATTCATAGTTCTGTCCGCAACGGAAACATTGCATCATGTATCTGCTGCCATACCTGCGAAAATATGCCAAAACAAGAGAGGGTGTGCTTCTTGCACCTCCGTATGAATTGTCGGAGGTAGCGCCGTATCGTCTCCAGGGATATTGTGTAAGAGGGTGAAGGAGAGGGTGGATGAGGGTTATGCAGTTTTGTAGGTGTTGATTCCTGCGTTGACTCGTGCGGAGGTGACTTCCGTGGCTTAGACACCTTGTGAGCATCGCAATATTAAGAGCATAACGAAGAACATACATTGCCAACAACAGCCCTTTCAGCCTCTTCAATGAGGTGGTTGGCATCGGATTCACCAGTCTTCTTCCATATATCTCGGAAGGTCTCTACAGCCTGCAAACTCTCGCTGAAGCGATGTAGCGTATTGATAAGGGCAACGACTTCTGACCGCTGTAGAAGATTCTGATTTCTGTGCGGACTGAATTGAAGGAAGTTAGCCCATGCACGGGATATGTATTGAATACCTACTCAAGAGCAGTCTCGTCCATCTCAAAAAGAATTTTGAGCGCGGTTGCAAGTCCGGTAGTTTGGACTTTTCCCCATAAACGGCACTTGTCACATCCAACGCAGTCCATGATCCTTGAAACGTTCCGGAAATGCATTTTGAACTCTTCTTTCAAGATCTAGAAAGACGGACACAATTTAAGTACATGAATATTTTTCAAGATTTTGCTCACGTTCGCGTTCTCGCCTCTGAATAATACCCGCTCGTCGAACTTACCGACATGTTCTGCGATGTCGATGACCTTGCTAAGAGTCGCAAGTGATTTGGCTTCCTCCTGGATGTCCTCCGCGAGCACGTGATCATGAGGCGTGGGCATTGAACAGTAGTCGTAGTTACGGAGATATGGACCGATGCGCGATACAGCACGTAGGAGTAGCACAGTGTTGAAGTAAATATATTGAAGTCTCTCAGGGTGAGAGGCAACGCGGGTGACGAAGCACTCAAGGTTTGGGCCCTGTCACATACGATGAGCTAGATGTAGTCAAATTCAACTGGACTGCATACCATCTCTCCGGTTGTTTGATTAAGGTATTCCAGGCAGATATGGGTTGAGATGGATGCATGCAACCCAGATATAATTTTGTAATACACCCTCTTCTCAAGACATTCGCCATCTCCGTTTTCTCCGTTAATATGCTCTCGCAAGACATCGGTAAGGGTGTCTGGAAGTGTGACTTGTGCGGGAGAACGCGTAGTCAGCAAGTTCAACTCTGAAAGGCCGAAGCAATTTTCCTCGTATATTGACTTCCAGACCCGATGCGCAGAAGGGCCCGAGTAACCTGTATAGCGCTCGGGGACTAGCGTCAGGTCTACGTATTCGCCCTCTACAAGTGAATCATCATTACACGTCAAAACCCCAGTATAGTAAAATGCGCACCTGTCATATCATCGAGAAAACAATAGTCGGCATCGCGATAATAGCATCCAGGAAGAGGGACACGCTGTACAAGTTATGAGAACGTCATTTAGTAACATGCGTAGAACCTACCTCTTCCAAAGGTGGTAATTCTATCTTGCTCAGAGCCGCCGCTCTCCACTTTTCTGGTATTTCGCTCTAGAATGAAACTTCAGCATAGTGAACTTGAACGATGACTAATTGGGTATACCTCATCTACTGTGGTGATACCACACTCCCTATTCATACAGAACCCATTCTCTTGCCAGAAAGGGCATTCACGATAGAGGTCCGCCTGATGGACGATTGAGTGGTGCTCGAAGCTGTTCGAGCCTAGAACGTACCTGGAAATACTTAAAGAATGGTGTCTGCACTAACTCACTGAGAGCGCTATATATTTCCCCATTCACACTCTCTATCGTCTCGTAATCACATAAGGTGGTTTCTATCGGACCAGTTGTCTACAGAGACACGTAGATGAATAATGTGTCCAGTCGTACGCATAAGCACTACATACCGAATGTTGACAGAGTGGTTCTCCACGAGTAGACTCGTGTTCAAGAACGTTCTGAACTGGATTGTGCCTTATGAGGCTGTCCCCGAGAAATGAACTCGGGCTGACGCCTACAGCGGCCAAGGCGGAGAATGCGAGAGCCAAATATGCTCTACGCCAGAGACAGAGCATGTGAAGAGTCGCCGGTCGGGAATCCGAGAACTTGTGGCGGTGAGAAGTAATGCCTAGGAGGCTAGTAGAGAATGTGGTGTGGGCACTCCAACGTTTGAGTCGCCTTTGTCGTTAACTGGAACTTTGACAGTGATACTTCATATATAGGTGATCGCGATTGCAACTGGAAAGCTTGAAGAAGTTCCACGTCGAATATCCCTATATATGAGTCACGTGAACGGGAAAATCATAGCTCAGTGACAGCGTTGACGTGTTCAAACGTTCAAGCTAGTTCTCAGCGCTATAGCTCATCTACACTATTTTCGGTACAATAGTGCTTATCATCGCCAGTTACCACTCCAGGCAATGGCGAAATGAATAAAGTCAGCTCGTTCAAGGTGATTTCATTGCTGATGAAGTCCGCATCTAACTCAATATTAATATTGGTTGCTGTCCGATTTACTACAGGCCCCAGGAAATTACTCTTATACATAGTACGTGTAAAAGCACTCTGTTGCCGTATGGGTTTCGCCGCACGCTTGAAATTTCAACGAGTGAAAATGATAAACGTCCATCTTATATGCCTACGGTGAGCCCACCATCAGGCCATCTACACCACTGTGATCGCTGCTACTTAGATCCCTCGGTTAATGGCACAGGCAGTTCAAGCTCTTCTACTGCGCTAGGATGGCCGATGGCGCTCGCCTCTACTCAGAGTCCCTCGAAGCACATTGCAGTTCACAGCATTCCCATAGAATGGAAACCAATTTTCACCGTGGGGCAGGATTTGGGAACCTATGGCAGTGAAATCCTTTCTTTTCGGTCATAGATATCCTCGTCACGAGCTTTTAAGTTCTTCTGTATGGAAATCACTTGGTTTGTGTGATCTGAGCTCGCACTTACTGAGTATTTACTTCCTATGCATATGGTGGAAATGCATGTTTAAGTAAAAAGCTCAAGCATGTCAACCACACCGGGACACACGCAAGCTCCCCTAGCTGTTGGTTTCGATATCGATGCTTTTATCGCACACTAGAATCTGTCAGTACGTAAATGTCCAGGATCACGAGAGATATTGCTCGTTTTAGAGAGAACAGAACGTTAAGCGACTCTCAATTTGTTACTCTGAGCTCCAGTGGCCCCAGATGTTCATGCTCAAGTTGAGCTCAAGCGCTCAAGCCACCGTAAGTCTGAGTTCCACTGTTCTCTGTCACAGTTGAAATGAAACCCGACCTCAACGGTTACGTCCTAGGATGAGCGCTCAGTGCTGCGTGTAAAATTCTTGGAACGTTCAGCGGATCTACACTTCCTCATTAATATGGGTTGAAAGGCGGCTCTGCAAGAGGCCAGCAACGCGCGTGCATAAATACGCAAGACGCTATTTGTACAACTTTGATTTACACACCCACACTCCATGCGTTATCATCATGTCGCTTTCCCAACTATGCGGAATCGGAATCCTCTCGGTGCTTGTTCTCTGGAAGATGTTCGGGGGCTCATCGAGAAAGTATAATATTGACCTTGATGGCCCCAAGGAGGTCCACTGGCTGACAGGTTCTTGACCGTGGTTACACACTATTTGTCATACGTCTGATTCGAGAATGCCAGGAAACGTCCGGAAAGTGTTCGAGGGCGGCCTTGACTACTGCATGAAAATAGCTGAACAGTATGGCGGAGCGGTCAAGCTGCAAAGCCTGTACGGAGTAAGTTCAGACGTGCAGTGTTGATCTCTGAAACATCCTTGCGAATGCTTCTTCCCCCAGGAAGTAGTGTATCTATCAGATCCGCTAGCGTTGTATCATGTTATCATGAAAGACCAGCATTTCTTTGAAGAACCTGATGTATTTATCATGTTTGTGCTGTGTCGCTATTTCACTACCGCATATATTAACTTTGCTTTATAAAGGAACAACAAGATGATGTTCGGAGATGGTCTAATAGCCACTATCGGTATGTGGTATTATAGTCGGGTTTCATTGAGGTATCTGACAGCATCAATAGGAGAGCAGCACCGAAAGCAACGCAAACTGCTCAACCCTGTCTTCTCAACCTCGAACATGCGAGAATTGCTGCCTACATTGCAGTCCATTGCGCACAAGCTCACCTCTATTGTCGCATCTAAACTTCCGGACGATGGATGTAAGTTAATTCATATGCAAAAATCCACATCGACATGGGCGGTTTAATTTTACTCTTTTGAAACAGCTTACAAAGAGATCGATATGCTACCCTTACTATCTCGCACTGCACTTGATGGCGTTTGCCAGGCGATTCTTGGTTATCCAAGCAATACTCTAGAATCAGCAGAAAATGATGAGTATACTGAAGCACTCCGGAAGATGAGGTACGTGGTATGAATCACAGCAACCCTCTCATGGCGGCAGTGATTGTTGACTTGATGTCACAGCCCCTTGATATCAAAGCTCATATATTTCCGGCCAATTGTGCCGGTGGTTATGCGCAACTTCTCATCATACTGGACAACGAAGCTTGTAGAATTGGTCACGATGCCCTGGATTCCCACCGAACGGATGAAAGACGTACGGGAGATGCGACGAATCATTGAACTCATGGACAACGGTAGCAAGAAAGCTTTCGCGGAAAAAAAAGCAGCATCAGAGACTCCGGCCACTTTATCCCCCACTGCTATGCAGTCTGAAGTTGATGGTCTCTATTCGGGCCGCAGGAAAGATATGATGGACATCATGCGTCAGTTCCATAACATTCAGGCTCATTTGATACTGAGGCACACACAGTTAAGGCAAACTCTGCGTCTTCCAGTTCAGAGCAACTCACCGATGGTGAGCTGTTGGGACAAATGAAGTAAGCCACCTGCTCGTCCGACATAATTAGGATATGCTCTAACTCGTTTCATTGTAGCGTTATGGTATTTGCAGGCTTAGATACGACTACCTCTGCCTTATCTCGTTGCGTTTATCTACTCGCTAAGAACCCACTTGCCCAAGCTCGTTTGAGAAGCGAAATTCGTGATGCTCTCAAGCGTTTGTCTCTCTTACAGGACGGTTCTTCATTCTCCGAGCATGGCAGTCCACTTCTTCACTTGTCCTACGATGAGTTAATAAATCTTCCATTCCTTGACGGAGTTGTCAGAGAGACTTTGCGGCTCTATCCTTCTCTCCCGCACATGGTCCGAAAGTACGTCGTCCATCATCCCCCGAACTATTAATTGAGTATATCGACAGCGTGCTCAAGGCAACTACTCTTCCTCTCCAATTCCCTGTTCGTTCGTCATCCGGAGCAGAAATATCTTCCATCGCGGTGCATGAGAAATCGTTTGTTATTATCTCTATTTTAGCTGCAAACCGCAATCGAACCATGTGGGGTGATGATGCGAATGAGTGGAAGCCTGAGCGATGGCTTTCTTCACCGGAGGGAACGAATAGGCCAGGCACGGATGTTCCCTCCGATGGTGCCGAGGTACTATCTACGAAGCTACCCGCACCCATCCTCGGGGTCAAAGACGGCATCAGGTATCCTGGTGTTTATTCTAACATGTAAGTCCTTATCTATTAAGTCATAGTATAGCACGTTCGCTAACTGTACGTAGGATGACTTTCCTCGGCGGCAGCCGTTCCTGCATGTTAGTCAAATGTACAACATATCCACCTGCGTACTAACGTCATATTTACAGCGGGTTCAAGTTTGCCGAAATGGAAATAAGTAAGGCTTGCACGTTGCGTATGGCTGTCGAGTCTAACTGACGTTGACTCATCAGAGCAAATCATCGCTGCGCTTGTGCTTCATCTGCATTTTGTGCTCCCAACTGATCCAGATGCCAACGGATATATCAAAGAAATTCAATGGAAGATGAAGGCTTTTCATACACCTGTCGTTAAGCCACCAGCTGGAGATGGGGAATCACCTGCGGTTCCACTCAATGTTCGACTGGTGCAAGAGGAAGACTTTAAATGGTAGGATTGTATTTGTGTTCATGGTGTGATGCTCTGTGGTTTTGGTGTATGCTTTGACGCTCTGTATATCATTTGCACTCAAACATTGTACGTGCTTATTTAAATTAGTTGGTTTGACTCTACGCTACTACGATATATATACCATTGAATTGATTTCAATATCTGCATGGAGTGAATCGAAAAGTAATTGCTACAAACACCATGCAGGCCTCGAGGTCGCGGTCAATTCTCTAACTCAAGTTCGTTTATCATTACAAGTGATGTTTCGCACGTATACCTCCTATTAGGCAACAACCCATTCGGGCTTCGACACGTTGTCCGTCGTTTTCCGATTTACTTTCCCTCCTTGTTTCCTACCTCTTAATTTTTTTGGATTTTGGTTTACGCGTTGAGTTTAGTTCAACGCAGGTATTTCTCGTCACAGGTTCACTGCTTTGGACACCCGTAAGCCTCGAAACATGCAACTCACCGCAGCTGAACTCCAGGTCAGTCACTCAGCTTCTTCACGTGCACCGACGTATTGGCCTAATAGATGTTCCTTACAAATTTAGAAGAGACACGAACTCGAAGGAGCTCCTGACCCATTCCCTTCTCTTGGGGAGACGACAACCGTCAAGCCCAAACGTGTCGTCCAGGTCCCTGCTGACGCAGATTCGCAAACGGATTTCCCCACCCTCGCCACTTCCACGCCTGCTGCTGCTGCACCTGGAAAGTCTGCATGGGGCTCTGATGCTGGCCCTCGCATCAAGTCAACTGTTAAATCCACACCAGTCATCACGGATTATTTCACGTTCACTCAAGCCGAGCTTCCCGCCAAGGATGGTAAACAAACCTCGGTCGGTGAAATCATGAAACAGGCCATGACAAAGTACAGGGTCAGAATAGAGGCATCGACAAATCAGAGTCGGCAGACTACCTTCTACATGAAGGGTGAGACTCAAAAGGACCTTGACAAGGCTAAGCGTCACCTGCTAGCCACTTTGAGCCCTGTGGTACATAGCAAAACTTTTGAGCTACCTCTTCTTGCATCTTATTCGTTTTACTAGGTTGCCTTGATTCTGAATGCCCCCGCGTCTACCATCGCAGCTATAATCGGACCAAAGGGTAGGACTTCGCATTCGGTAGCATTCCGTGCATTCACCAGTCATACTTTCAGGCGCGACTCTCAAGAAAGTTCGCGAGGCTACAGGTGTCAAGGTCGATATTCCCCCCAAGGACGGTATCACCAACGGACATACAAACGGAACAAACGGAACAAACACCCCCCTCCCAGGCGACGAGGAAGAGGAGGTTATGGTACCCATCACTATCACCGGCCCGCGCCCGCTTGCTTTGGAAGCTCAGGGAATGCTCAATGAGATAATCGCTTCTCGGACTGCACATCTGACCCAAAAAGTTCGAGACATTCCGGCTCACATCCTACCCTTCGTCCTTACTTGCCGCAGCCACTTTATTGAGGAGGCCCAAGGTTCCTATGTCAATCTTGCTTTGAACCAACCTGAGCGGGAAATTACTGTCAGTGGAGATCGCGAGGGCGTCGTTCGTGTTGTAGAGACTATCAAAGCTACCATCGAAGGGTTCAAGACAAGCATTACCAACCTCAAGATTTCTTTGCCCAAGCGCCAGCATCGTCTTCTTGCTGGCAAAGCGGTCGATGAAATTTTGGCACAGAGCAAATGTTTGGTTGAAGTCGCGTCCCCCGAGGATCTTGGCGACGAGGTCACGGTGTGGGGCTCGGCAGTTGATCTTCCCACTGGTTTGGGTGCTGTTATGGCGAAGGCAAATTCGCAATTCATCCACGAGTTCCCTCTACCTGGCCCCCTGGCGGTTTCAAAGCAAATTCTTACTTATATGACACGGATTGACTACGAGACAACCTTGGCTAACGCTCATCCTGATGCCATGATCTTTACGCCGTCTCCTGCCACCATCGCCCAAGCATCAGTTCTCAATATTGACATTGCTGGCGAGAAATCCGCGGTGGACGCGGTGATCAAGCAGATCTCTGAGTTTATTGGGAAGCTCATTGGTGCAACGAGGGAAGTTTCGATCGATTGGCTCATTCACCGCGTTATCCAGGGTAAAAATGCCAAGAAGTGAGTATGATCTGTGACATGGATTGCGAAGCTGATCCCAATGTGGCTAGACTGAAGCAATTCTACGAGGCGCACAATGTCCAAGTCTTCTTCCCTCCGGAGTCTGGCGAGCAATCTCAGGTCCTACTTGTCTACGATCCTCTTTCTCCCTCGGCATCGCCCTCGCCCGTGGAGAAAGTCAAGCACTTGGATTATGTTGTAGACGAGCTCCTCAAGATGGCCAAGGAATTTGCGGACGTGAAAAGCCAGACAATCTCGGTCGAGAAGCGCTGGCACGAAGCTGTGGTCGGTCAAGGAGGCACCACTTTGAATGCGTGAGTTCGCCTTCCACGGGACGAGTGTATTAACGAACACATTCCAGCATCATTGGTGAGGACACGACGCTCTCTATCAAATTTGGCGGAGAAGTTGGCGACGGATCTGATGAGGATGTCATCCTTGTCCGAGGCGCCAGCCTCGATGTCGATCGTGCCATTAGAGACATCTCCAAGGTCGTCGAGGATGCCAAGAATGATGCCATTGTTAGCAGCTATGTGGGTCTTAAATGATGTAATCATCGTTTTGGCTGATCCATCCCACAACATAGTCCATTGAATTTGACATCGATCGGGAGTATGTTGGCCGCGTTGTCGGCGCACAGGGTTCAGGTGTCAACAAACTTCGCGACGCTCTCGGTGTTAAGGTTGACTTCTCGGACGAAGCTGATGAGAAGGAAAAGGAGGCAGGCAAGAAGAAGAAGGCGGCCGTCCATCAGAAATCCAAGGTCAAGGTAGTTGCTCATCTTACTTGTCTTTCCTCTCTTTATTTCTCACTATATTTGTAAACAGATTACAGGTCGCAAGGAGAATGTAGAGGAAGCCAAAAAACGAATTTTATCGCAGGTTGAGAGGATCGTAAGTCATGGTGTGATTCGACGTGCCCATTTCTGACACTCCGCCAGGCCGACGAGACTTCTGAAGTTTTGAAAATACCCAACCAGTACCATGCCCAGCTCATTGGTCAGAATGGCAGGTACGCCATTCGGCTAGAGGAGAATTACAGTGTCAAGATTACTTTCCCTCGTTCATCGGGCGAGAACGGGGAGAGCAAAACCAGGGAGCAACTCAAACCTGATGAGGTCCTCATCAAGGGTGGCAAGAAGGGCGTTGCTAGTGCAAAGTCTGAGTTGCTTGACGCTCTGGAGTTTGAGAAGGAAAACAACAAGGTTCTCACATTCGACGTTCCCACTCGTTCAGTCTCTCGTATCCTTGGCAAAGGTGGTGCCAACATCCTCGAGATAAAGGATGTCACCGGAGCTCAAATTGATGTTGATAAAACGAACGATGGCATCGGTTCCTCCACACAAATTACGGTTCGTGGTACAAAGGACGCGATCAATGCCGCGAAGATCGCCATCCTGGCTATAGCTGATCAAGTCGGTGAGGAGACCACGGCATCCCTGATCATCGAGCGCAAGTTCCACCGTAACATCATCGGTGCTGGTGGGCAGGGTTTAAAAGATCTCATCAACAGGTGTGGTGGTCCGTCCGACACCAAACTCCAAGCTGGCCTTGTCCGTTTGTATGTCTGTTCTACTTGTATCTTAGCCATTTACTGACATTTTCCCAGCCCTCGCCAGGATGAAAGCTCTGACGAGGTTCGCCTCCGCGGAGAGCCCAAGTTGGTGAACAAGGTCAAAGAGGAACTCGAGAAAATCGTGGCGACGTTGCGTGACCGCGTTGTTTTGGCTGTGGAGATCCCTGCGTCGCAGCATCGTAACTTGATCGGCAGAGGTGGCCAAAATTTGAATGATCTTCAGAACCGAACTGGAGTTCAAGTACAGTTCCCTGGGTCACGCTCGTACAATCAATTTGGCGACCCCGAAAATGCAAGTGAGATGGCAGATGCTGATCCGGCCAATATCGTCAAGGTTTCTGGTTCTCGCAAAGCCTGCGAGGCGGCGGTTGAAGAGCTCAAGGTATACAGCGCCTCTTCCATAATTTTCTCGTTCTCATGTTCCTCACAGACCCACGTGAAACCTGCCGCTCCCGAGGGCGTGACCGCGATTGTCTCGGTACCACTGAAATACCACCACGCCATTTCACAGCAGGGCTACTTCTTCCGTACTTTGCGGAACTTCGGAGTTTCCGTCGAGCAGTCTGGCAAGCCCCAGAAGCCAGCAGTCCCTGTTGCTCCCCCTCAAAATGGCTCTACGACTGCCCGCATTGATGATACTGAGAATGCGCCATCCATCGAAATTCATTGGCAGGTCGCTGAAAATTACTTGGACGCTGAGGAAGGTGATTCGGAATGGACTTTGAAGGGCAGTGACGCTGCTGGTCTGGAGCGGGCCCAGAGCCTTATCCAGGAAGCTATCGCGCAGGCTGCGGCCATGTCCTGTGTGGGCTTTTTGACTCTCCCTGATCGCTCTGCATTTCCGAGAATTGTAGGCTCAAAGGGGTCCAACGTCGCTCGCCTTCGAAACGAAACTGGAGCTGACATCACAGTTGGCAGAGACAACAATACTATTATAATCATTGGTAAGTCGGTTCATTCATGCAAAATCACTAGTTTGACTGTCGTGCTTCAGGGTCTGAATCTGCTGTTGATGCTGCCAAAGAAGCTATCTTGAATCAAATATCTTCGTCTGGCCGTCCTCCACGCCACTGAGATGTAAACCATGTCCATTGATATTGGGTTGTAGGTGTACATCACGCTGTTGTTAAAACCATTGACAGAACACACACTATCTTGTTATGATATTCTCTGCAATACGATGGAACGGATATTGGAATATTAAATATCTCAAAGAGGGACACCATCAACATCGTCTGCATCCATGGGTGATCCATCAATGTCTTCCATCGGCTCGCCGTCGACATCAGGGTCCTCGCTTTGATCAAGTGGAACGCCGTCAACGTCATCATCAAGGGGTGTACCATCCACATCTAACGGTTCTCCATCCACATCCAGTGGTTCTCCATCCACATCCATATCTTCGATCGGTGCGCCGTCGAGATCATCGGCGTCTTCTGCGAAACTAGGGGTTTCCTTGGTCACTTCCTGCGCAGGCTGGAAAGACTTCGCTTTGAATTTGGAAACATATGAAGATTGCGCCTGAGCTGCATCAACGCTAGCATCATCGTCTGCCTTCGGCTCGTTCAAATCAGCTTGTGTAGTACCATCCAGCCTAGCACGCAGTTCCGCAGTAAAGTCTGGAGGAAAGACTATCCAGTCTTCCCAGATGTCCACTACGGCCGTGATCTGCTTCTTGAACGTTTCCGCGGTGATCCGACCAGGAAAGGAATGATAGATAGTGGCAAAATGATCAAATACTATGCCCAAGCGAGACTGAAATTCCTGGCGAAACTTCCATGCGCTTGGTACTGGGGCTGCTGAGTTATGCAAGATGTCACAGATGAGATGCAAACGAGCAATCTTGCGTGGCACAGGTGTACCATCTACCAAGAGTGAAGAGATGATGATATCCGATACCTAACATGGTTAAGACAAGGCACTTCTGTAGAAACTGTAACCATACCTCACGAGCAGCTTCCGCATGCTCCAAGCTGAATGTCATACAGCGAGCGAGCTCGCCTCTCTTACCAGAGACACCACGAAGCATTGCTTCAAACCGTTTGCGAGCTAGCTTGCCGAGAACAGTTTTGCGGGTTCGTTCTTGCTCCGACTCTTCCGCAGAATCGGTAGAGTAGGTTGAGTTATATCCCTGGCGCGAATTTAGCATGGTTCAATATACAAAAGCAGTACACACACCTCGTCGTCAAATTCTGCGCCCGTAAAATCGTCTCGCTCAACTAGACCTTTGTAGAATGCGTGCCGTCGGTGCTTGTCGCAGTCTGTCAACGTTCTCACGGAGGAGATAGCTTGACATACCTTGCGCTGCGTCATGAAAGAGTACCTTGGGTTGCCCTTTTCCCATTCACGGAGATTTTCTTCATACTCAGACCCGTGGCCTTTGACCTCGGCGGCCACAGCACGAATGAATGTGTCGGTGACGGCAGCAGCCTCATCTTCCGAATCGTGCCTCCTCGAAGGGCTGGGTGATCGTCTGCGTGGACTGCGACTGTCATAACCTGAACGACTGTATGAGCGCCGTCGCCGCCGAGGTGAGCGACTGTCATTCAGGGAACGACTGCGAGAACGTCTAGAGGACCGATAGCGTCCCGCGGAGCGAGACCGAGAGTGACGCCTTGGGGAATGTGACTTGCTCCTGCCCCTACGTTCGTGTCCTCGCGATCTAGACCTTGATCTGGATGCCCTACTCGGTACTGTAAAGTGCGTGAAAAAAACGATCAAAGTAGATGCTATGACCTCTACCGTAGAGAGCTTTTGCAGCCATAGGCACAGCTTTGCTCCATCCCACACGAAGAATCGAGCCCCCCCAATCAAGGCCGTCAATTTCCCTCAGTGCAGCTTCTGCATCTTTACGTTTCATAAATGATACAAAGCCACTCAATCCGGCATTTCTGTTGCGGCGCGAAGAAGTCATGTCACCACCCGGACCAGCAACAACATCTCCTCGTGGCCACATGATTTTTACAGAGCCGACAGGACCATGACGGGCAAAAAAGGTCCCAAGAGATTGCTCGGTGACATTGGAGGGTAAATTGGCCACAAAAAGGTTGGAAGTCTGCGAAAGAAACCATCCGAAAGCGAAGAAACGCAAAGGTATTCACCCTCACCTCAGGATCACCGCGGTCCTTGCTACCACTCTGTCCTTCATATGCTGAAATGCAACACAATTGAGGTTGATGGCGGTAAGAACATATGAGAACTTGCCTGCTAATGCAGTCACTGACCGCCCATGGGAAGAACGGGAATACCTGGCCTCTCGCATGGCCTGTTCCCTGAAGTGATGATAAGTGATGCACATGGCAGTGAGAGCTTGGCCACTTACCTCTTGATCTCTTCAAGAAATGAATCCATGGCTCGTTTGCCCTTCGGCCTCGGTGCATTACCTGACGCAGTGGACTGGTCAAGAATATGAGCACAAGTAGATGTCGCTCGCATGAAGCAGTTCACATACTTCATCCTCATTAGATAGAACTGGCCTGGTGCGCGACAAAGACTCCGCTGGACCTTTGACTGGCGGTTGATAAGACACTTTCGCGCCATCCGATGCGCGAACAAATCCTGAACCAGCCTTCCGCTTGTCCACACTTTCCCCCTCAAACGCGTCAATGAAATCAGCATATGCCTTGGCAGCGCTCTCTTCCTCTTCTCGTTTCTTTGCCTCCGCAGCTTCCTTCTCCTTTTCTCGGCGGGACTTGCGAACAGTGCCTTGCGCGTACTGCGATAACTTCGTGTCATCGAGGGTCTTTTGCTAATGTACGAAGCGATTGGTAAGTGTTCTACGGACATAAACAATGTCTATTCGTCGCACTGGGAACGAAGACTCTTCGTCGTCATCGAAGAATGCGGCTAGTCTTGATTTTGTCTTGTCCATTGCACTTCAGAAATCTCAAAGTCAAGTGGAAGAGTTTTGAATGTGTTAAGCCTCCGAAACAGGCGGTAGTAACTACAAGTAGCAATATTCCCACGCGCCCCCACAACGTGACTCTAGTCCATACACCTAAATCCTGTAAGATTTGCTATGAGATTCTACATCATCAAACTCGCCAGACCTCCTTGTGCGTAGGCCATCGGTTTCATTGGTGGATGAGGTGTCGCTTCGAATTGGAAGTACTTTTGGTCTCCTTCTGCATCTATTCGTATCTAGCAAGGCGTGAGTATTTGAAGCCTTGGTGAAACAGCATATGGACATACAAACGCCCCCTTGTTTCCTACTTGATCCACATAATTTGGAGCTGAAAAAACGGTTGTGCAGAGGCCATCATGTTCTACGGCATACCCATCTGCAGATCTCACATTGGAGTCAGGTTCCTTATGAAAGGAACGAAAAACACTTACCCTGGCGAACTTCATGGCTCCGAATAATGGAAGTAACACCATTCAACGTACACCACCTCTTCGTGACGTCAGGACCGAAAGCAATGCCAACACCCTATAAAAGGTGTTATGAGCTTCGCAGTGACTGGGCAGCTAACTGATACATACGCGTTTGCTCGGGCCACGACCAGGAAGTGTTTGGGGATCAGTCCAGAGGAGCTGAAATGCAATTAAGTGCCTGTGCGCATGAGTACAACATAAATGCACACATCGGCTGGAAGCGTGTGAGCAATAACTGGTTGGAAGAGTGGGAGGGTACGCACACATCAACCCGTCTTGACCTGGCTGCCGTCCAATTCGAGGAATTTTGCGAACGTCATCTAGGGTGACACCGTCTTTGCTGAATAGCCCGCCATGCACGACAAAGTATCTTTTGAGCCCTTCTGGTGACAGTATCATTGTAGTGCTTGTTTTGGTGGGTGCTTTCGTGGCGCTCACAAGCGTTGCCAATGGTACTGAAGAGCCAGTGATCAATCAGTTAAACTTCGCAGATCCAGATATACGTACGCGTGGTGAAAACGTGAGCGAACAACTGTTAAAGAAGCTGTAAGCGCCTTGAATAGGAGAAGAATAGAAGGAATGGACTTTATATGTTTGCTCTCCGTGTTTGTGCTTTGCTTCGCCTTCAAAGCCATATGTTCTATTCATGTCTTTGGCTTCGTGATTACCTCTATTGATGAACATGCGTGTAGGGTATAACCCTTACGTGATTTCAGTGTCAGGACCTTTCATATAATTCAAGTACTCACATTTAAACGCAAAAGCGGTAAGAATAACCTCAATGGACCACGATCCTCGGTCAACAAGATCGCCATTCATAAGAAGACAGTGGTTCTCGCTGGGAATACCCGTTAACGAGTATAGATTCAATAAATCGTAGAATTGTCCTAAAACAAACAGTAAGCACAACATATCAAGCGCTGCAGCACTTAGACTAACCGTGAACATCCCCGATGACGTCGCATGTCACGCCTTCTTGCAGGTCCAAGTTTACAAGACTTTCCTCTTTCACAAAATGCGAACATGCTCCAAGAATAATCTCCCATGCGTACCGCCTTGGAAGATTTTTGCCTGCCTTGAACCACTGGATCATTCCTTTGATAAACTCCTCCGTCATCACATATTTCCCATCATCCCCAGTACTCAGTTGTGGGCCAGCATAGGCTTTTTCAACCTCACAGCCGCCTAAAAATAATGAAAACACAGAATAATACGGAAATTTGAACAGCTGACCTTCCGCGATGATCTCGTGACATCTTTCCACTGGATTTTTCTCCCCTTCTACTTCAATCGCCTACTCAGAAGATCAGCCGCGACATAAACCTGAAGCGTAAGACATACCTTCTCAAATTCTATCCTGCGAACGAGCTTTTGGGTAGCTGTGAGCTGTGACTGGACGATTGTGTTTCTAGGTTCTAGCGCGACAACTTTCTTGAAGTCTGCCACCGCTAGCTGAGGTTTCGCAATTTGTAGGTAGCATGTCGCGCGACTGATACGGGCGCTTAACTTCAAACATATATACCCACAACCTGTCACATACCGATAAAAAGCCTTGGCATATTTTGGATCGACTTCGATGGCCTTTGCTGTAGTCGCGTGAGATGCAAATACACCTTGCTTGATATATCCAGCAACTTACAAGCATCTGAAAGCGCGAACCCGTATTCTTCTAACTTTGTACGAGCTGCAGCGCGATTGCACCAATACGTTGCATCTAACGGATTCAACTCTATGGCCTGGGTGTAAAGTCTCACAGCCTCCACGAAGTTACGACCTGTTTAACAGATCGCCCCAGCTGAAACATCATCGCAAATACAATGCCAATGTTCAACACGCACTTGCGAACGCCTGATTTGCTTCTGTCTTGATCTTAATAGCCTGCGCCCGATCCTCGTCGGTCACATCTCCTAGACTCAGCGTTTGGATCTCTGGAGAGGGGAAAGATGATAGCGAAGTGGATGCTCGAGAAGGAGACACAGAAGACGATGTTGATGATGAATCACTCATGTTATGGAAGATGCTCACTAGCAAAGAAGTGTATATCGCGATCTGCAAGTCCTGGCCTGTTCATTAATCACCTCGACTGAAATTTTCTGAGAAAGGAAATTCACATCGGTGGCTTTACAATAAATACTTATCAGACATAATTTTGAGCTTAAATTGCTAGAATTTTGTGAACGCAGTTCGTATTAACCAGAAAAACGAGGGAGCGGTGACGGCCAAAGTGGGTATGAGAGTATGCGGTAATGGTAAATGGTATAAGATTGTGATAAACTCTTGCTTGATGTCAATAGATGTATACCAGCGAGAGCAAAAATAGTCGCGATGGAATGTTGCTTAGTTGCAGACATTCAGGTTGAAGTACTTGCCAAGAGGAGGGTTGTGCTGATAGGCGTTGATGTTCTGGCACCAACCGTTCAAGAACTGGTGCAGGCTATTTTGACATGTAAGATTAAATTGCACAACCCCGAGATTGATAAAAGCTTACTAGTCGAGGTTGTTTTGCTCCCTGCAGTTACCACCATGGGCAGCAGCGGTTGCATCCGCCTGTACACATACCATCAGCACCCGAATTTCTAAAGTATGTCAACAAAATAAATACATAAGTCATTCCCTGGAACCAGCCATTGTAATGACCAATGCATGAGAGAAGGTCGCCATCATTTTCCTTGAGCAGCTGCGTAAAAAACTTGGCGCCAGCACCAATATTGAAATCCTGGAAGACATATGGACATGATCAAGATGACACGTCGGACACGACAACGACACGGCTTACAACGTCCTTGCAATCACCATTGGGAGCACCAACGCATTTGTCGCTGGTGAGTTGCATCAAACCTTGCTCACCAGCCCCACCAATGGTGCTCGGTTTACATGAACTCTCCTCCATGGCGAAAGATGCGAGGAGAATAGCAGGGACTGTCACTTAACGTCAGATGGAAACGTAGCAAAACTTGGAGAATGACACCGACTTCCATACTTGCTACCATACTTCTCAAATGTCGGGACAAAGTCCTTGCAGTTTGCGAATGCCGAACCATCTTGGTACGCGACTGTTGACAGGTCAACAGTGACAATACTTTCAATTTTAATTAAGGGCGGTTTCCATCCGCCCTCGTTGATGCCGCAGGTTAGAAAATCGATATGGCCATTGGGACCACTCAATGCAGTGATTTCCTCTGGTAAAGATATATCATCAGTAAGCATACTTGATTCACTTGCAACAGGGGAAAAGTCGCACTGGTGGCACCGCTAGATCCACAACCTTTGGAGGAGACGACTTTGACGAGTCCACCATTTGGTCCACCTCCAGAGTTGTTAGAGGTTCCATTGCCCGGTTTCGGGGGCTGAGGAATTGATGAAGTTGCAGAAGATGTTGGTGTTGGTGACGATGGCACAGGCAGGATTGGAATAGGTGACGATGTTGCAAGCACAGTCAGGGTTGAACTTGAAGTTGATATTGTAGTTAGTTCAGAAGCCGCAGGGAAAGTAGGAGTTGGTGAAGATGATGCAAGCACAGTCATGGTTGATGTTATAGTTGATATTGTAGTTAGTTCAGAAGCCACAGGGAAAGTTAGAGTTGGTGACGATGTTGCAAACACAGTCAGGGTTGATGTTGTAGTCGATAATGTAGTTTGTTCAGAAGCCGAGGCTGAGGGTGGACCTGCAGACGGTGCAGGAACTGATGGTGCAGGACTTCCCGAGCTGACCTATAGTGTGCAATTACACAGGAGCATAGAATTCACAATAAGCTTCTTTGCGGCCAGCATTCGAATTTGAAAAAACAACTGACCGGCGGTCTCGGTTTGCAAGTTCTCCGCAGCTTGGGTGTGCTATCGCCAATCTTGTTTCGAGCGGAAAGAGCTGCATGTCTATCCAGCGCAGCTCGCTGCGCAGGAAGCATTTTAAAGCTATGTCCGGCTTGGACGACAACGGCGACAGTGACAAGCACAGCAAGGAGCGATACAGTAAGCTTCATCGCCACAGCAATATGTTAATTAGAAATGAGCGAATTGTTTAGAAGATGGCAAAGACGAGAAGCAGAACCAAGAAGATGAATGAAGAGAAAGAACAATTGGACCAACTTCAGGGCAAAGATGTGGCTGCATTGTTGGGACCATTGGGTCGCATAATAGTATTATTACATATGATAGCGCGACAACTTGAAGCGAAATATTAGCGTGCTTGTGGCGTAGTAGGTCCACAATGTTGTTGGCGGGGTCACCGTCGTTATCGTCGTTCTTGAGTGACGGTTTTGCATCCGCTACTACAGTATCCACCACGGTGTCAGCCCGACATGAGTCCTCCAGGTTCCAACAAGAACTCACATTTCAAGCCACAAGTCTGAGACAAGTCGGTGCCAGTCTCAAGCTCACGCTATCATTTGGAAGAGTCAAGACAATGAATTGTGATAACAAAGCACTCGGCCTAGTCGCAAATTAGACCATCCAATCATTTCCAATGGCACCCGTTAGTATTATGCTGCGATGGATGCAAAGGGTCCATGCAAGACATATCGAGACTGTCACGGTCAATTCAGAATACTGTGCCGCTATGGACAATTACTGGTGAGTCGTGACTAGTAGACAGCCTTCGAGGAATTTTTGTGATATTCAGCGGGAGATCAGAGTATAGCGGGCAAACAGCGGGTATCCAATATTCGATTGCAACCGTCACTGCGGCAAAAGCACCGATCGACAGGCCCCGACTTCCGTATTTTCGACCAGAGAGATTTTGCTAGTCGTCACGGTCCTACTTATCATGAACAAGATGGGAATCCCTCCTCTCAAGTTGTCTGGACCCTTCTTAGATACGGTCGTCGGCAAAGTGTGGACTCGAGCGTTTTTTGCGCATTGCCGCGGCAACATCATGGTTCGACAACGTTCTGCTGAATCTGTTCCTACTTTCCAACAAATTCGGCCGCCTGACAGTTGCTTGTTTGGGTGTCTATGGTGAGCCTGCTGTCCGACTATGCACTGCTTATCTTTCCACGCAACCACTCTATTTATTCTTCACATACTTAGGTCGGACCCGAGCCAATCTGACTCGTCCTGGGAGCTAGGTGATTGGTTGCGTCGGGCGCATAGACCTTATTTCCTATCTACATGCCTTTCCGCCGTTTCTGTGTCCTTCTGCGACCTTCTTCTGCTAGTCATGGTAGGCGTGAGATATCTCACAGCTTTGGATGGGCCATGGATGTCCGTGCACCTTGATTGTGAATCTAAGAGTTTCTGGTTTGAAACAGGTGCGTTCCTACTGTCTTCCATACGGGCTCAAGTGGTGCCGGGTACCGCACAAGTGACGCCCCTCATAAGACTGCTTGGCAGTTGGGTTCTAGTTGTTCCGTAGCCTGCTGAAGGCCGGGCGGCTCCCGAGTTGGGTTATTTTCTGTTCGGATGTTTGAAGTGTGAGTCATGGTCCTCAAGGGTACCACATTTTTTACCTACTTTTAAGTTTTGACACAGGTGGTGTAAATGCGCCATACTGTATCTGTCTTCACGTGCTGTTGGAGCCTCGGAAAGATCCTGGCAAGTTGTTTGGGTATGTAACATCAGCGGCTGCTATTCCAAGCAACTTTTGACTTCGGGCGCAAAGGCTTGATGAAAGTTCAAACGCAATATCATAGCTGAGGGGTATTAAAACGGTCAGCGCTCAGGGCATGAAATAGACGCCAACCATGGCAAGTGACCATCTTTTGGTAACATAATGACAGTTGCTGAGCGTTGAGTCACACGATCAAAATTAAAGATATGACGCTAGAAAGTCGCCTGACCTTCAGAGATGATTCTCGTACGTATACTTCATACGTATTACAGTTTGACAGAGGTAGGTCAACGTTAAGGCTTGTTCTTAACGACCAGGCCCCAGATCTCTGAGGGCATAAAGTCTTACAGGTTCACATTCGCTGAATAATAGCTGAGTCTACCAGACATATTTTCTGTGCAGACTGCAGATACTCCCGAATTCCGGATCATCCAGTTCAAGGTAATTTTTTCGGTTCCGATTGAAGTCTAAGGGACCTGCCACCCATCTGAAATTACGAATGCCCCGACGTTGAGGGAACGTGTTGGTCCGACGTTTTCGCCGGCCGTTATAGACGCACTTTCCGCGAAGGTGGGAGACTGCGCTCTTGGTCGGTGAGGTGTGAATATGATGTCGTGAGGTGTTAACTCACCTGAGGTAACGTTCTACATATTAGGATATGTAGTACCTGTTTAATTAGTTGCAAGGGATGCGCAACGATAGGAATTGTTTACCTGCAGAAGATCCTATCACGTATACATACAGCTATCAACCAAGTAAACCACGTATTCGAAGCCCCACCACCACTGCAGCACTGCGGCAGTCACGGGGACAGGATTTTGACTACGATATAGTCGGAAAATGGAAGATAATCAAGGTTCAAACGTTCAACATTCATGGGTATTAGCACGCCCCCTCCACGTGTATTGCAAACCTGCCAGTAGCAGTCATGGATGTACCAATTTAAATGCTCGTGATGAGTTGCTTGAGTGAGAAAACACATGGCAGACGAATCAAGGATTACGTCGAGATCTGCTCAGACCTCCGGAACCAAGGCAAATGGGCGTTCACGGAAGGATGATGTGGCAATTTAGAGGAACACGGGCTGTCTGTATGGGACTGACGGGCCCCTCGGAGGACTTCCCCGATCGGACGTCACAGGCCATCAGGCCACTGCAGTTGAAACGTTGAAGGCGTAATTACGCAGTCTCAGAGTCAAGGAGAGTCGATGAAAATGATTGCTCCTTTAAGATCAAAATTAAGAATGAACAAACAAGACACATAGGAGAGCATAGGAGGGAGCTGGGCTGCTCGAGATCCGGTAGAATAATAAGGAGACGAATAGGCGTTTCATCTTATCAAGAATAACCCTGTGATACATCAGTTGAGTGTGAATTTTTTGACGTGGCATAACAAAACGGGCGGAGTGGGAGGACAAGGCATTGTTGTTTGAGGGACTAAGGACGAACAATGGATTTGACAGACTACTACGCCCAAGGAGCTAGTAGAGGCAGTACTACCTGTGCGCAGCAGTAGAAGTGGGACACTGCCATGGCCCCGCTGTGACTCCATTGAGGATGGCGCAATCCCGACGATGAGGAAAGGCGGGAAGGTGAGACCATAAAGAGGACCGTGGGAACAGTGCAGATTATACAAGTTCTCAAGGTACAAGGAAAGAAGGCAGTCGTGGAGCACACAGGTCTGCATAGGTGGCCACTGTGGTGTGAGAGATCCCAAATTGATGATCTTCTAGGAAGCTACAGCCTGTTAGATCCAGAGAGGTCTTGTATTGGGATGATTTTGACAATACAATATTGATTTGAACACATGCATTAGTGTCGTAGTGAGTCAGAGTGAGTCGGGAGGTCGTGGAATGGAGTCGGGAGTCGGGTACTTTTCATGACCAAGGACCCCAAACAAGGTGATCAGGGTCCTAAACTACCTAGTGACTCCTTCAGTTTATAACGCCCAGCTCAAACCATTCATCCCTCTCTGAGTCTGAGTACTGCCAGGTACTGCCTCTCAAGTTCTTTATCTACTTCGCTTACCTTCCAGATCCTCATCCGTTCTGCCCCATCTTCTGTTATTATAGCCTTTTCGACAAGGCTATATAACTACTAGGATAGTCTAAGGTCTCAAGACTTTAGGCAGTCCTCAAAGGAGTCACGATGTGCTCCCCAGTAATTCCCCGTTTATCCAGCTCGATCTCAGAACACGTCTCCACGCAAACCTCCAAATTTACCTTCAGCTTCAAATTAACCAAAGTAAACTCCATTAATGCTGTCGTCAAGTCTTTCTAGATAATCCGCTCAAGCTCGTACTATCTGGTCTTAATATTTACTCACTCTCTCATCTCACCGCTCCATATTTTTTTTCAATCTGCTCATCTCCATGGTTCGCGCCGCTGCTCACTCATTGGCCCATCGGGGGCCACCAACAACAACGTCACATTCGCACACTCGGGTTCGCTGGCAACCCTATTATGCCACCCTTTCCTCAATTCCCTCACGCCCGTCTCCTTCATATCTCGTTACTCCCGTCTCATCTGTATCATCCATTTCACCTTCACCTCTATCAGTATCAGTCTATGAACCAGAAAGGCAGCGGAATCCTCAATTTCATCCGCGAGAATGTCAGCTCCGCGACTCCCAGAAATCAAAATATGTATCTGGTTTAGTCGGTAAGTTCAAACTTCACTAGCCTTTTCTGGCCTTCAATCTCAAATTCGGGATCTGTATCTGCCATTAGACCAAGCTGTAAAATCAATATGCGACATATGGAACCCTCAGGATGTCCCTTTCGTCTTCTTAACATCGTCTCGTCCAACTGTGGCTACCCCTTCTACCGACTCCATTCTTGCTTCCATCCCCAGTATATCACTCCACGGGCGTAATACTCAGCTCCCCTCTCCCATATCTCCGACGACACAGCCATCTCCCACGCCCACCTCATGCATGCCAAATTCGTACTCCCTTCATTCGCCCGAGATACCCCTGACGTCCGGTTCGAGCGATCAGGCCCCGCGTTGCGACATTGCGCCCATGAAAGGATTTGTTCACGAAGTTCTGCGTCGTTCTCGCACGTCAGGTAGCGTTCTACAGACAGCGCTCTGTTACCTGGAAGCTATCCGCGCCAAGGTCCCAGAGTTGGTCTCACGGGAGAAGGGTTGCCCTGGGTCCACCTGCGAAAAGGAATCGGCTGAGCGTATTGTCCAGGGTGAGGTCAACGCATTTTGCGCTGGCCTTGATGGATCTACCTCTTCTTCGCAAACGTCGGCAGGCAATGGCTTGCTGGACACTATCCGCGTCAACCCTCTTACTCTTGAGGCCGACTCCATATTCGCAGAGCCGGTATTCGACGCAGAAAAAGTGTCTCTGCACAAGCCTAAGCAGAGCAGCAGCTGTTTAACGCCGCTTCCTCCACTTCCCTCGCCGCTTTTGTGTCCCCGCCGCACTTTCCTCGCGTCACTCATTCTTGCATCGAAATTCATGCAAGATCGTTGTTACTCGAATCGTGCATGGGCTAAGCTTTCAGGCCTTCCGCCGCGGGAAATTGGTCGTTGCGAACGTGCTCTGGGTGAGGCGCTTGAGTGGCGCCTCTGGGTTGGCAAGTTGCCTGCAGCGCCAGTTGCTACTGGACGTACCCTCACAAAGTGCAAGAGTGAAAGCAACATTTTGCTCAGAAGCAATCCGAGAATGCAGTCCGTTATGGAGACTAGCCCCATTGTTTCACCAATTTCTTGCACTGTAGGTTCGCCTCTGGTGGCAAGGCCTCGTGTGGGTCTCAGGCGGCACGCCACGCTACCCGCACAAACCTTCTATCGCGAGGACTCTTGTTCGGTGACGATTTCGTCTGCCGTTGAGACTTCGCGGTGGATGCCATCCGAATCGAGTCTGGGAATGGATAGCAGTCCGAGCAACTCCGAGATCAGTCCACCGACGCCTGGTCTCAGCTACTCGCCTACGCCTACAGAATCGTCACTTGGGGATCGCACCATCCAAATGTCAAGTTTCATGGACATGTCGACGCCGCCGCCGCCATCCTGTCAGTTCGCCGCTTTTTCAAGCGTGCAGAACGATAAGATGATGCAGCCGGTACCGATTCCGTTTATGTATTCAATGCCGAACGATGGGGATCAGCCATATTTTGCAGCAGGTCTGTCGGCATCACACAACGAATCCTGGCCATCAGTATATGCTTTTTAACTGTTATCGCCCACGGACGCCCACGTGTTTGCTGTGCTAGCCAGTTTGGTCGATGCTTCTTATGCCTATGCGGTCTCTATCTTTCTACCTTGTTCATATTTCTTTTGTACCTATAGTTTATTTGTTGTGTGTCCGAGTATGTGCTTATGTCTTGTTTGTTGGTTTGGGAGTGCAGCGGCATTTGCTTAACTATGAACAATCTCACTTTCTCGTCATCTTGTGTACTAGTATATAACCATACCCTATAGACTTGCTTTGAGCACCAACAGGCGCTAGTGGACGCTGCGGAAAGCAGTCCTGTTTTTCATTAGACTGTCATTGACCTTAGGTCAGACATGTCTCGTCATTTTGCTTCATCCATCATAGTACCAGGCAGATATTAATGTGACAAGAGACAGTCTATAGTAGTCACTATACCCATTCGGCGATAACACAGCAGGGACACTTGCTTGCGGGTGTACGCCCTCTGAGGGCGACGAGCAATCAAATCAATCACAACGTAACTGGTGCAGGGAGATTTACAAAACACGCTCCGCGGACGTCACAACGATATATTGTACAAAATAATCATCACACACTTCTTTCTGTGGCCCTGATAACTACGAGATTCACGGATGGGAGAAACGTTGTGGCGCCTCGTGAAGTTCGGAGTGATACTCAAAGAACTCCAAGGGATAGTTGTGAGGATGGATGGCACGCCACGAATGGGGATGGCCATCTTCGTCGAAGGATGCTGTAAGGTGATGGATGGCATGTAGTTTCCATCCGGAAGATCCCTGACGATTAACATGAGAGGAGTAATGAATCAAGAGGAAATGCTGACCTCGTGGTGGATCCTGCCACAACGGAAGTCATAAATCAATACAATACAAACCCCAAGACCTAGCAGCAGAAATTCGAATAGAAGAAGCGCACCTGACGTGAATAAATCCCTCGCCCAGCTTATCATTAACAGCAGGAAGCCTCAACTTCCCAAAGATAACGTGTCCGTAGCTTGCCTGTCCATTTCGGACTTGTACGAGATCATCTCGAGAGAAGCTCGTAAGCTCATCGTCGCTCAACCCCGCTGCTCTAGCCCACATTGAAGACTCATGGTGAATTTTCCAAGAGCGCCGTGACTTCTTGATCGACTCTTTGATCGCCTCGGCTACTTCATCAAAGGCATTTTTCGCGTCCTCACCAGGGACGTGCGCGTCATCTAGAACGATTTGTTCTTCAGAAGCTGAAAAAAATAGATGTAAGATCTTAATACTGAGAAATATTCGGTTGAACTACCCATGAATGATCACAGGAAACGGTCAATGGAAGTTAATGGCACAAAAAAGGGGTGCAATTGCGGCAAACGCAAACTGCACCCGACAGGAGAGGGCGCGGGAGTATCCGGCCGGGCTCGCCGGGCTGGTATTAATCAGAATGCCGATGCGATGAGGAGTGCTTGCGTCTGATGTGCATCGTATGGACATGGTGAATTATTCGGGAACATTTGGTATGATGGTCTGTTCATTGTATCTTAAAAATATCGGGACAGTTGGATGAAGGACGGGGATCAATGTGAGTACCTTCCAAGACCCTCACATTCAACATTTCAAGGTTGCATTCGGAAGCATCATTCGACTTCGCTTCAATGTTATCGCGAGATCTTTCCTTCCCCGGACTCATCGTGGGGCGAGATTGAAGCCAGCCGACAGATAATCGCTTGTCAGAAAGAGTCTAGTGCCACGAACTGTCAAGGCATTGGTCGTTGTTTTATCGCATCTGCTATATCAAGTCTTATCAGATTTCCTGTACGCCACAATGCAACATACTAGTACAACACTGCCGTGCTGTGCCGTGTAGTGCCCCCCTGCCAAATTATCGGGTTACCTCCCACAGGTCATTGCGGAGGGTTTCAGATCCTATAATTATATATCCTGTACCAAACAAAACAAATATCCAATATTGCGGGGATAATATGTTGCGCTTCTAGGAACGAGGGTCCACCCCCGATCGGTGAATTCAACATTTCCCTACAGAATTGACATTTGTCAATGATTTTGATTGCACACGCTTTCCTGTTAAGCGACGCACCAGTGACTGCCCAGTAGATGTTCTCGAGTTTGATAACCAACATCAGAGTCCCACTGCCAAGATTGTGTTATTTCATAAATTAAGAAATCTCAAAAATAGCCCGGTTCAATGAGAACTCGACAGTTAGTTTTACAGTAGAACTAGGTGAAATGAATCCGTCGGAGACATCGCAGTCAATAAGCCCGAGGCACCCTGCGGCTATGGCACGTATAATCACGTCTTCATCGTCTGGAATATCTTCGTCCGCAGTCACAGCGGGTGACCGAGAATGAATTCGGAAGGTAGCTTCGCACAACCTCGAATCATATCGCCAGACTCATCGCGGTGTCCATGCAGCGTAGTCCATATTAACCCCACCTTACGGAAGGCGATGGGTCAAGTACCGTCAATCGTGTGGTAACGCAAATGAGGGGGAGGGCGTGAGTCGTGTGGAGTGAGAGTGAGCTTGGAAAACAAGCTTGGCAATAATATCTGCCTGTGCGATGAGTACTCGCGACGGCCTCTTTCCATACACGAAGTGTGACGTGGACGAAAGGAGCCGAAAAAACCCGATACGACATTTTCTTTTCATTTGACCAGCTTTTCGACCTCGACGTAACAAAACCCATGCTGGGTGCATGCGCGCTAGCTAGCCGCTCAAATAAGATGTCACGATCTCGTACGCAAGTCTGTCTAAGTGACTCGGGCGAACGGCTAATTCATTATAATAGTTAGAAAGCAGTGATACGGTGAAGCACATACACATATATTATCTGTTCTCCCACCAAACGGTACCAAGCACACGTTGAAATCCTCGGCTAGGCGACTTCGATACCTTTAGACTTATGAAGAAGTACCCTCTCGGTGAGATGAATCGGCTGCGAAGTAAAGGGATGCGGCTAAACATAAAGGTTACTCGTCTGCATAAAACGAGGAAGGTTCCTGACTGAAACAAGAGTAGTTGGTAGTGGAAGCAATTGGTGGGCGAGGGAAGCGAATCAAAGACTCGAGTGAGAGCATCAAACCAGGACCCCATGTTGTTCTCTGGGAATTTTGCGCTGTCGACGGAGATCTGCTATTGTGAATTGAGACAATGCGGCGACTGACATGAATGCCGTTTTTTCGGAGGGTCCCATTTCCATTAAGAGAAGTATTCGACATAGGGACAGCATGGATGCCGTTGACGTGCGTGGCCCTGCAAAACATGAGTGTAAGCTTCTGATAAGTCTGGTGATGGTTTTCCAAAATGAACGGTACATGCCGTGTGGCAAGTATCGCGGTAGTAGCTCCAAGAGTCGCTGAGATAAAACGCCTTTGATGGTATGAGTTGAAGTAAAGAGACCAAGGGTTGAACTTCTCATTCTCAAACTTGATGTCAAGAGAGGCAGGGACGACAATGATCTATTCATGCACGAGGAGGCAAGGCACTTCTTCCGAGAACGGCTTTGCTTAAGGTGAGCGAGATGGCATTTTTTAGCACAGGAACTCGCGAGTGGTGCTAGAAAATCAAAAACGAGGAACCGACGGTGTAAGATTCAAGCGAATTTTTAAAAGCACTCCCACCGGACGTCAAAACAATTGGCAGATATTCCACTGGTTCTTGATGCATTTATCACATCTTGCGGTCAAATGCTGAGATGGTGGTGTATACCCAGTGTATGACGGTAGAACATCAATGCATCAAAGCTAACAACAAGGCTTCCTGAGAGTTTCCGATGTCGGACGACGTGCGGACTCGATATAAAACCTGAAATGCGTGAGTGAGTGCAAGATAAGATAAAGAGATATCGAACGCTATTAAAGGTCGTGACACAAGCCCATCATGATATCTTTAAAGCGCTGGCTCGCTTATAAGCAACAAAGTTTGAAAATTGAGTTCTGAACCTCGGCGAAGTCGTGCGCGTAAAATACTCAGAATCCGAGTATACATACTCAATTTTAACTTACCTACGTGAAAGACAAATTAGGTTCCAGTTGAGTTTTTGAACTCCGCCAGGACCCATCCACAGCCACTGATTCTTTGCACAAACCATTGTGGCGAACGTGCAACATGAATGTCGCACATCCTCCAGCGCTTATACCAGTATTTTCCCTAGCAATGACTGTGGTAAGTAACATTGTGACAGTACAAGGTATGAATATCCCTCCCTATGCAACCTCGAATGATACACAAATTTTAGATGAGGCTAGGGAAGACGATATTTCGTTAGATGTGACCACATAGTCGGCCATTCATCGAGAATCATGGTCATCTGGTCACGCTCCAAGTTGACGCATCCCGCTTCCAATTCAATGTCCTAAATGAACTTGACACATCAAACGGTCCCGTTCCATTGAATACCCCTGTCCAAAATTTCCAATCTGCCACTCAATATTCGACGTCGTCAGTGACAGCGATATGACACTACTCCCGCCATTTCAACCATAAATTACGAATGCCTGAAACTTCGTCGTCGTCGGTATGTGTTGTCTTGGTGAATCAAGAAGAGGACTGTCCCTGTCAGATCGTCAGGACCCATCTTCCACCCCCAACGACGCTGACGTGACCGCGGAGTTACAGGTAGATGGTGTGAAAGACATTAACAGCTCTCCCAGACCCAGCGCAAGTGGTGATGCTCTATGGAGAATGCCCAGGTAGAGAATGATCCGCAGTCACTACTTGATCTCACTTGTGTGACAGAAGGTGTGCACATATGAGACTCCGAGCGTTGACGTCCGACGCTTATGTAAATAGTGAATCGTATTTCCAGGGACCCATCAAAGAGACTACGCCGGTGTGTGCACGCATATTTGACATTGTTATGGACTCAGCATAAAGCCAATTGCACCCAAGCGTTTGAATGCTCATCATCAAACCGCTTCGATGGGCGCGACCTCGTACGCGTTCCCCCACGCCGTTGCCACCGCCGGGATCTCAACCTTACACAACTTTATGTTCGACGTGAGTCTTTGTTAGCGATCTAGTGTCTAATAATACTCGATCTTCCAATCGATCAACTTTGAGAGCCTGGGAGACAGAACCTCTGCGGAACGCCGAATCTTTTTGAGCGGACTCAAAGTGACAGTGTGGGCAATAGGAGCATAGAAATGACTATTAGATGTACGTGATCTGTATATCTATGAGAAGGGAGGGTACAACACTGTCCCTTGCCTGAGAATCTTTGACGAGTTGTTTATTCAGTGCAGTTCTTTGGAAACTGTCATTCCACGTCCTGACTGGTGCGGAGGCTTGGAGGCGCAGTAGCCGCGCCTTCGACTTCAGTTTCTCGGTACCTTATTTTGAGACCAAGATCGGTATTGAGCCTCATTTTGATGTGATGTCAAGTCTTTAATTGGGGCCAGCGCTTTTATTATTATCATCTAGAAGATCATGCAATGATCATACAAACTTTTCAATTGGTTTTCGGTGAAGCCGGAATTGAGCGGTGTTTGGTTATATGAAAACCTGAAGCACATGTATTAACTACCGTCCCATGGATGACGGACAATCATGCCATGTGTTGTTAAAACGTGTGTATGAACGATCGGATTGTGTTTTCATTGAGTAATAGAGCCGTCTGCAGGCCGTAAGAAAGTGTCACAGTGCGCAGTACTAGATTGGGCAGTTGAAGAAAACAAATGGATGAGCGCCCGGTGTTCTGCAGGAGTACTTGATCGTCGGAGACAGGGTGCAAAGCCGCGGGAGCGGTGGAGATTAGAAAGTAGCTGTAAAAGACAACACATGTACGTGAAGGGTGAGTTGCGGGGACCTGGGAGACGTTTACAGTATAAGGTGTGGAATCTTACATACAGTTATAGGTCATAGAAAGCAGTTGGACGGGATGTCATTCACATGTAGGAATTGCTCATGCTGATTACGGTATAGTGGGGAAGTTGTACGGAGACTAGCTGTAGTGTGAGCGTTGGGATGAGGCCCCATCACCACGCGATGTGTCACTTGGATATTTTTGATGGTAAAAAGGATCGACCACATGTCAGGACTGACCGAAATATTGATGGCCGATTATTTACCTAATATAGTGTAGCGCATCACAATACAAAAATGGTAATTGGATCGTCAAATTTGTTGTAAATTTCACCGGTACCTCTAAGGTTTAGGGCTTAATACATTAATATTCTTCAGATGAACAACCCTGCAGGAGATCTCTATTCTTTTTTTTTTCTCATTTTTCCCATAAACTTGTTGGGTGGAAATTGATTAAAATAATCCCCACCTTCCAAATTCGAAATTCTTTATGGCAGTCTTAAAATGCACTTACGACGCATCCACGACCCTTAGATCAGAATTTTAGTGATTTAGACCGATTTCCCGGGTCCGTGACAATGGTGTCCCCGTCCATTTTCCACCCTTCGAACCTTCTCTGCTTCTTACTTCGAACAAGATTCAGTATAAAACGATGAAGGATCTTCCTCACGAAAATCTACCTCCCATACTTCCTATTCATCGTATGGCTGAAAGCATGGCATAGTCAGTCAACTTATCCTTGTCTTGTCTATCTTTCTCATTCAACACCTTTTTCAACAGCTCTTCCGCCCCTAACGCTTACATTCCCCCAGCATCTTATTATCCTCCTTCCGCTCACGCTGCAGGGCATGCTCACCTCATAGCACCCCAGCAACGCCAAGAGCCACAACAAAGGAAGCGTCCCAAGTATACAAGAAGCAAGACTGGTTGTATGACATGTCGAGTCAAAAAAATAAAGGTATGCCACTCCACACTTTCGCTCGAACATGTTATTCATCACCCGACTCAGTGTGATGAGGCCAAACCCAATTGCATGCGATGCACTCATGGGCAGCGAGACGTGCGCACCGTCTTGTGGTCTACTGAAAAAAAAACACTAACACCTGTACAGTGCACATGGCCAGAAGGCGTCCCAACACGCAAGAAATCATCATCTCGGAAAGATAGTATCGACGGGCGCCCATCAACTGCCGATTCATCAGGACTATCGGAGACTTCAACACCTCCTACTCGGGACAGCACGCCTGCGAAAGCTCGCGTATCCAGTGATTACAATCAACCTCCAATGTCCCGTCGGCATAGGCATGTCCATATTTCATTATACGTATTATTCACTAACAAAAAAACCTGTGTTTCAGTGATCTATTTGTTCCAGTACCTCAAGTGAAATACGAGGAAGACCCTCATCTCAGGCTCGGGCCAGAGCCCGATGCTGCGCGACGTCAGCTGTGAGTCTGGAATTTCTTTTTAATTTCTTTTTGTCGTAACACATACACGCAGAGCTCCACAAGGTTACCCCGTGCATCAAAATCAGAATTCCAATGTTTTATCAATGATATCCGAGATGCAGCCATACCCTCCTCACCGATACGACTCTGCTTACGCTACCCCAGCCACTCATGTACATTCAGCAGTTCCCTCACGACACATTCCACCTCATCACTCTCAGCACCATGCTAATATGCGATCTATGAACCACCAACAACCCCCTCAGCATTGGAGCCAGCCTCATATGATGCCAAGTATAAACCCCATGGATTCTTATGTACGTATTCCGTGCGTTGTTGTCCTTCTTATACTGAATGTCTTGTTCAGTTCCCACACCCCCAGGAGAGGAGTTTGGTTGCACCTTCGTCTAATGATCATCACCCTAGATACCCATAAGATTGTTGTTTCCCCTTGATTTTTCTTAAAGATCCGTCATGACATTTGATATTTGAGCATCATTATGACCATCCCCTCTAAGAACTCATTTGTCGCTTCTAATTTCTGCTTGGTCTGGATCGGCCTCCAGGATCTGATCCTGCCACTGATGCGCCTGTTCGGTGTTCTTGGTGTGATGCGGCGAGGAGTCGAGGACTTGCCTAAAATGGTGCACTCATTTCCATGCACTCAAAACTGGTACAGACCCCCTGCAAGCTTTCAAGATGCAGAGGGCATCTTCCTTGCTGTGTCGTTGATGCACCGTTAAATCGCTAAATCGTTCGATCGTATTATGTCATATTATCTCGCTTTCCGAGGGCAAAACCGAGTATATATATACATTTCGCTAATGTTGGATGAGAACCCTCGACGCGCCTTTGCCAAAAGGACTGATTCTGTCAGGTTCAATGGTCGGAACTGAAGGCAATACCTGCTGCTGGAGTTTTTTGGCAGTGTATTATATTGCAGGTAAGCCCTGCGGCAGCCCAGGATTGGCCAGAATTAAACCCTTCCGCAGCCTGCATAGCCAGCAATATAGAAATGACTATCTTGCATGCTTCCTCAGATTGAGTGGTGGTATGCCACTGTACTAATCTGCACAACGTCGTGGAGATTCTAGGCGCGGACTCGATCTCACGGACTCTTACATCCACCGAGCGAGTATTTGGGGTATCTCGTGTTTGTTCCTGCTAATTGCCCGAATATGCTCTCGGTCGTCGCCCACGTTTGAGGGTCATTGAAATTTACCTTTTGCACAGTTGATCTAGTTCATTTTCGTGCCCTACGTGGATTCCACAAGTCGATGAGGGTACTAAATCTTCTGCATGGGATACACCCATGAATTACCTCATTTACCAGAACGTTGGGGGGACTCGTATTCTCTCGTATTCCACAGCGGGCCAAGAGGCAATAGTGCGTATCCAGTACCTTTTCAAAACACATGGGAACGTCCTCGTGTAATTAATTCCGAACCTGCATCGCGGCGTTTTAGAAGTGCGTCCGACCAATTGGCGCTGGTGCAGCTCTGCTGTGACCTATTGCGGACTTGGGTTGGGATGTGGATGGGCCACTAGAAACAGCCCTATGGCTTTTGAGTGTCCACTCTGTCGCAAGGATGGCCAAACATTCAGGTAAGATAAAAACTCAGTTTCCTTTTTTCACACACCATCGCAGGATCCGGTACGCACTATCGATTTATCGAGCTAGTGCAAAGCTCATAAAAGTGAAAAAACATGTTGCACCCTACTTTCAGATAGATAACGTCCCTCAGGTGAGAGCATGAATTCAATTATCAAATGAATGATATAATGAAACCTGACATCGCTGTGGAACCGATTAGATCAAGGTTTACTGGGAGCGCACTAACGTATTGTCATGATAGACCTGAAAACTGAACGTGCTGGGCTTGTGACGCGGCAATGACGCGGTTTGGTCACATCAAACCACAAAATTCCTGCTACAGGGGAATACCTGAACGCTGGTACGTTCATTCGCACTGTCTCCAGCTCTCCCCTTGCGAACCACACCCCTGGTCAAATGGCTGTAATATGATGCCGAAATCATGCACGCTGGCTCATGAGTCGCGTCAGAACACCTGATGGGTGGTAGTACAGCCCTGAGGTTCGTGAACTTGATATTCATTCTTCAGGGTTTATGGTCATATTAAGTGAGCAAATTGTGTGTCATGTTGACGTCTTCAACAGTGATCCAAGTAGCGTGTTTTCCATCACATCGTGTCTAGGGTGCTTTACAAGTTGCCCGCGGTGTGTGGCTCTAACTCCCGTACCTGCAGCTGTTTTCGACTGGACTGTATTCGAAGCATAACGACCCTGAAAATCTATGTGGTAAATTGCCAAACGATCAGGGTGCTCCCTGAACTCGAGGTTGAAAAGGGAAATCAAAGCCGCTATTAAATTGACTGATCCGGGCCCACAAGAAAGTTCCGTGATAAAGGAATGGTTGCAAATGTTCCACAGAATTTTATGTTGTCCATACCTGATCGGGGTGGAAAAAGGCGCAATCTGCGCCAGTTCCGAAAAGGCATGCGAGCGCGCGTCGGGTAACGTGCCCAATTTTGTAAAATTACCCGCTTTGCAAGTGCTGTAACGCCGCGTTCCTGACGTTTTATAGTGCTTCAGCAACGCGTTTTGGGGTGCACTTGTCATGAAAAAGCAAATCGGGTGAGCAAAAAGGACATATCGATATCAATATGATACCTGACCATTCGAAGTTAGTTCTTCTGATGCAACTTCGGCTACAGAACACAAATTTGCAACATAGTCACAATCATGGAATGATGTGATTTGCAAGACTCACTTTCGCCCAGAGGCCACATCATCACGGATGATGTTGTTCTCGTCGTCGTCGCCGTCGCCGTCGTGTGACTAGTTGGTAGCGTGTTTTTTTTTTTTTTGGTGTGATGGTCATTTGGGGGCTTTGTGTGGGTCCAGCTGAGGCTGCTTTGCGCGAGGAGACTTGCATGACGACGGCGAGCGCTTCAAGTTGTAACCACTAGCTCGCAGCTAATAAAGCTTTCCGATGTACTGGATGTGATGTATACGATGCGTATGTTGAACTTGAGTCTATGGGACTGTAGCTGGCCGCAAAGGACATGTATGACCTAGTCAACCATATGGCCAATGCAGAAGGTCTGGATTGTTTCCAAGTGACAGGGGAGTGTCCTAATTGGGATAATATGTCACTCACTGTTACTAGTTGGACCAATCTCTAACAACCTGACCATTGACCCTACTACTCTCTCTTTCTGCACGACAATGAGCTCCCACGATGATAAAGAGGAACTTATTGAACATCAGTTTGAGCACAACAACATCCCCAATGGCGCAGCTCCAGCTGTTGCTGCCAACGAGGCAGCGGTGTTAGTAGTGGACGGCGAGGCCATCGAAACGCGCATAACAGGCTTTAGGCTCGTTTTGTCCCAGTCTTATCGTAAACTATCTGATTTGTCTCCTTTTGTCATAGGGATTACTTGTTGACCAGCGAATTTCTCAAAACCATCAGGCACCTTGAATATGAATGGTTTCCTCAGGATCAGACTCTAGGCAAATATGCTTCAGTATGATGTTCTCGACTCACTGAACTTCTTTTTTCAACAGTCCAATCCGAACGCTACGCTCGGCCTCTCTTGAGAAGGCACGGTCGCCGCCAGTGGGGGAACGGTAAGACTGCATTTTTGGCATCCCAATAACTTAGATGACACGTGGAATACTAGAGCACTAAGAAGTCGTCTATGACCTGGGAAAGGCTTCTTTGATGGTCACCACCTCTTTGAGGTACATTGCAAGGGATGCGGTGGACATATATAGGTTCAGAAGGTTGCCCAACGCAGCTCAATCGCGCGCATACAAATTCGTTCAGTAGTGCTTCGCTAAATTGGTGTAAAGTCTCTTGCGTTGCTGATGCATCAACTTGGTCGAAAGAGACAAACTTGGCCTGCGGAACTCTCAACCATCGTGCTGCTCGATGCGGGGAAAGAGAATGATGGATCAAAATGTTGAGCCACAGAATTGGCCTCGCCAGTGAAAAGAGATACCAATACAGAAGGAATGACTGCCTTCAAGGCTTCTGTTGAGTTTGTCAACGAGAAACTACTTATTGCCACCATCCCAGGTAGCAAGCGCCGCTCAAAACCAATCGTATCCGCTGTCCTTTTTCCTGGTTTACCTGCGCCTTCTCTGCTGGAACTGCGTACGCAGGTGCAGATGAAGCCTTTGGGCGGATCAATGAAGCCCGTGGGTACACCGAAGAAGAAAATCATGACGCCTCTCGTAGCACTCGCTGAGTCCCCTCAGTCTTCGTCTTCATATCTGTAATGGGCGGGAAGGGGATGCGAGTGTGCGCACTTGCGAGCTGGGAGTGATGCCTAAGGACCCATGCAAGAGAGATATTCCCAGCACTTCCGGTGGGTTGATATCAACCCAGTCCTTTAAAATTAAAATTTGTTAACCTGGAGCGGGGTACGAATGTAGGATTAGAATGAGGACTTCGTGCAGCGATTGTACAACACGTGGCTTCACTTCTCCGCTAACCGCACAGCGCCCAGGTGACACTCCAGAAAGATCTGGGGCCATGCCTACAGTCTGCCGCATTTCGGAATGTCTTTTCTGCCAGACTCCGATGAGCTCTGGTGGCTCAGTTCTTTGTGTGCATCTGGCAGGGAAGCCGGCCACGACTAGTGAGTACTGTTCTCTCAACCTTCCTCGTGTAGGAAGTTTACCGTTATGAACTCTTGTCAGTATTCTCAGTGCTAGTGAGGAATCATCCTCTCAGTCACCATGGCACTTTCTGCTAGTGGCGAGGGAGAGTACCGCTCTTGTTAATAGCTGTTGTCGTGCGCATGTGACTTCCCGCACCGTGACTTTCCTGGACGCGGATGCCTTGAAGATGTCTGCATGTATTGACGCAGATGCCCGCATTGGCGTGGATGCTACAGTGCCTGCATTGACGCGGATGCATGTATTGACGCAGACGCCTATACACACTCACGTGGACTCTTTCTTACGACTTCTGTTGCGAGCTGTCTCCTCATCAAGGCTCTCATCGATGCGTCGCTTTGCAGCTCCTACGATCTGGGGATTCGAGATTCACTTTGCTGCATCGGATCCACTCCTACTGATATGGGGATCACAGCTCGCTTCACTTTTGCACAGGCCATCGTCGGGGCCAGGTTGCCCATTGCGGGCTTCCTCCCGAAACAGAACAAACTATCTACTTACTATCAGGACATCTTTTCTCTTTATACAACGTGCACAAGGATCCCACACCAAGATCTTATAACATGCACACCATGGGCGCTGTGGCCTAGCGATCATGGTGGCATTGATGATTTTACTGCGTTTGACCGCTTCTTCAAAGTCGTTGTTTACTAATATTCAAACCAGGAGTTCAAGCCACGATCCACTATGAGGCACGTTCAACTGCAAAAAAGGTGCACATGAGTTAATAACACAGATATACAACATCAATCAAGCATGTAATCGGAGTCCGTTCCTTTCTGTGCTGTGCGATGGTATAGTAGCTGTATGATGGAAAGATGTACAGAGAGCGGGTGCAAGTGGTGTGTACAAAATAGGCACAGTGACAAAGGGAATGCGATGAAGAAACAAGATATATCAGGATGACGACGAAACATTTTGAGTGAAAACAAAAAATCTATGGTGTTCTGTCAACAGCACCGCGGCTTGAAGGCGGTCTCGAATTGCTTGAATATCAGTGTCAGTAGTCGCATCGGTACCTAGGTCAAACGATCTTACGCTTCTCTAGTTTGTTTAGGCCAGTCCCAAACTTGACTGATCCAGCGAGCCATAGGCACTTCTCGCCTCATGACGTTGGTGATCCAAGGATGAGACAACATTCCTCCCGGTGTAGGGCGACTTTGATGGTCAATAATCAAGCTGCGGTGAAGTTGATACGACGATACGCAAAGAGACTGGACAAAAGTGCTTACGTCTGTCGAATAAAATCTTTCATCTCATCACTCCATACGATGTTATCACCTTCTTCATCAGTCAGTTGAGGTGGCTAGAGGGTAATTCTGGTATAAGCAGGATTCAACGGCAGGCTCTAATTGCCTACCTGTCCCTGGGTGATATAGACAATCAGTTCAATGGAAGTAAGGTCTTCGGGGAATGGGTATCGATTCTGTACAAGTTCCAAGAGAGTGATTCCAGTGGACCAAACGTCAGCTCGGATGCTATATTCCTTTCCGCTGATGCGTTCCGGCTATAGTGACCATCAATGGTGATGGATGCATGATCAAGTAACGAACGTACAGCCATATAGAAACTAGTGCCAGTAAAGGTTCCGGCCATAGAGCGGACAAGCTCTCCGGAGACACCAAAATCACAAAGACGAACGACACCTTCACCGGTTAGTAGGATATTGGATGGTTTGATGTCCCGATGGATCGTTTTGAGCGAATGAAGATAGCTCAGGCCTTGCAAAACCTGGTGAATAAATGAATATGGCTAACATCAGAAGAAGCCCAGTAATTACCCCTTCGGCTATGCGCCCAGCGACTTTTTCGCTGATACGCGCATTCTTCTCTTTGATTCGCTTTCCGACGGCTTCCAAGCTACGGCCAGCGCAATATTCCATCATGACTTTGACTTCACTAGATGATGGTGACATATAGGCGCCATAGAAACGGATTATGTTGTGGTGTTTAGACGTTGCAGAGATAACCAACTCGCGTTCGAGCTGTCTTAATGGTGCCTCGCGAGTGGTAATTGTCTTGCGGGCCAAGATGAAGTTGTTACGCCGATCTCTGACTTTATGGACAGCTCCACCCTGACCTTCGCCAATTCGTGAAAGGACTTCTAAAACACCATCCGACCATTTATTAGAGCTGTAATTGGTCGAAATCTCTTCCGTAGGCGTGTAGGTATAGGTCTCGATGGTAGTCCTATCAAATTCAGCAATTAGCTGAGCAATGCTGTTATCGCTACCATCGATAGGCTCGGGAGGACGTGGTGTTTGCAAAGTTAAGTAAGGCCGAACTGTTGCGCCGCCTGGGTTCTCACCATCCAATCCAGGTGGGATGTGTGCAGGACCTTCATAATAACCTGCACTGCTGCTACCGCCATCAAGTGCGATGGGCAGATGAAGCTTGGGCCTTAGATTAGGCTTTAGACCTGGACCAAGAGCTCCAGGAATCTGAGGACGCGATGGACCTGGAGAAGAGCCCAATGGAGGAGATGATGAAACAGATGAAGGATGTAAAGCTGCCTGATCATGGGATATTTTGCGAATTGCTAATGGTCGAGTCTCTGGTAGGTTCAGTGGTGGTAGTGGCGATTGTGACCGGGGAAGAGTGCGTGGTCCGATAGGACGAGAATGCGTCTGATGCATTGCTGAGTAACGACGATCGACGCGCTAACGAAGCGTAGTCAGTGAGAGAAGAGGAGGCCTTGACAAAATGCCCCATCACAACTGTTTAATCTTCCTCAACAATATATACCGCATAGAAAACAAGATGAACATGGCACTGTAGCCAAGTGGTTACGGCGTCACGTTTAGGTCAAGCACCAATCCGTGATGGGAAACCTCGCGAGTTCGAATCTCGTCAGTGTCATCTTTTTATCATTTTACTCCCGCTTTCGCTTGTTGTGTGATCGATCAAATCGCTTGTGGACACATCACATGTGGACTCGGGACACATATGTGCCATTGCCATTGTCATCGTCCACAGCGACGACAATATAAGACCTCGCAATCTTTTTTTTAAATCATCATCATCATTATCGACTTAATGTTGGCACCATCTCCTACAGCCTCATGCACTCCCCCCCTTCCATCCCTAAAACCCCGCCGTCGTCCAGTGCCCCTACGACTACAAAGTCTTGGAGTTGATCCAAGCCTTCTAGTTGGCAAGGTACTCACGAAACTCAGCCGTTCTTCAAAACATCCTACTTTGACCCTGGACTTCTCAGACAACACTACATTCCAAATTCTCGTTGATGGATATGACCCTGTTCATAGGTGTGTCTATTCACCTCCGCTCGTGCCAAAAAAAATCTCAACAATATTTACCTGGAAGAGGTCTTCCAAAAGAACTTGAAATGGACTCGTCTCTAGAGCAGCTTCTCACCACAGGGCAAGCCCACGTGGAGTGGACAATCAAAGATTGCGCTCTCATAACCTTGACAGACAAGGCATTCGAATCGAGAGAGAGGGAACAACGGTGGGATCAGAATCATACCGGAGTCGCATTCCGCTGCCTTGAAGACCGGATGTGGCATTGCGTATGGGCCACCCTGACGGATCATGACCACGACAAATGCGTTTTTCGCAGCTATGATGACGTTTATATTGATCAACTACATCGTTCTCCTCGAAAACATCGTGCACACGTACCCGAATCTCCCACCACAGATCTTTGCTGATCTATGTTACCGTTGCATCATCAAATCCCCCTAGCACAAGGTTTCTTATTTAAAAGATATTTACCTGCTGTCCACACATAAATCCTGCATCTGTACCACTACTGTATCTCATTTATGCCATCGGACTACGTACCGTGCAATTTCAAGGATGTTGATCATCTCATGGACTCCAGAGACTTTTGTTTCTATAGCGCAGAATTATTGGGAGGTTGTCGTCAGTATGTGTCAGATTAAAACGTCAGCGAAAGAAGGCAAGCATGATCCTGAGTCGGTCAGTGACTATTCCCAGCCCATGCTTGATCCGCGATCCACACATGCAGCCATGAACTTTCGCGCTCATGAATACACTAGTATTACCATTCCCGGTCTCTGCTGGATTATGAAGACTGACAAATGCCGAAGATGCGTGCGACAGAACAACCTCATTCTAGATTTTGTAAAATTGCGATAGGCTGCATGAACAATTTTTGCTATCAGGATAGTACCCGTTTGAAAAATCATACCTAAAAGGCTCTGAGATCTGCACTCAGTAAGGGTACCGAATTCATTTGGCAACAGAAGGACATGGCCCGTCCATGTAAAGTACCGCATAACTGGACCAGAAGGAAATCGTCCGAACAGCTGCGTTATCAGTGACGAACTAGTGCTCCCAGTTATCTCCAGCGTTCAGAGATAAGTAAAATCACCTGTCATCAGGGCCTGGCCGAGGCGGTGTGTTAACGCCAGCGAAGACAAATGCTGAAATGTCTCAAATATTGGAGGTGGTGACCAGGCGCCACAAAGCAAAATGTGCGGAAGCCGCTGATTTGAAAAAGGGCTCCGTCATGAAAATTCCTTGCGGTCAGAAAAGAAAGCTCATCACAGGATGGATTATAAAGTGATGCGGTGGGCGCATGGATGCAAGGTTTGAGCCCTGATTTTCGGAGCATGTCACCCTAAAATGAGCGGCGTACATGCTGATAAGCCGGCGGCAATGTGCCTGTTTTATTATATCAGTCATGTCTGGGCTCGATGGACGTAAGGCATGAGAGCGAAACCGGATGGATGGATGGCTACAATCAATTGGCTGGATAGACGGAATAACGGAACAGAAAGGGAACTTGAAATCGACATAATGTCAGGGCGAAACAACACAGCGCTATGGAGCTTCAGTAATCCCGAGGGTCATGGAGCTATAATTTGCATGAGCCACAGCCAAACGTAGCAGTGTCCACTGATTGTGCTGCGCTTCTCCAATCTGGCAATAATACACAGCTGATCCGATCCCATGACAACGCTGTACTTGCCGTGAAGATGAAGAGATTGGAAAAAAAAAACATGAGATACAGTGGGCGCAGAATGTGGGTTATCAAATCAATTCGAAATATTCGGTTAATGATACGTACATACGGAGGGGACTTGATTTAAAGCCTTGGAGCGCGAATGTATACGGGGGCTCATTTCGAGGGTCCAAGACCAAGCCATCAGACCCTGGTGAGCCCTGGCCTGTTCGTAAAAGTCCGGTGTCAAGCAAGTGAGGCAGTAGTTGGCTCATACTGACTGCATCGGTAATTTGTATATACACCCAGAATATTTGCGTGACTCTCAGTTCGGAATGGGGGGACCACAAGGGAGCTAAGCAAATTTGAGTTAAGTATAACCTTGTTTCAAGAGATAGTCACAGTAGACTACTTTAAGGTTGTACTAATGAGAAATGTTCCCACGAATGTTGGATGGAGTTGTTGCTTGGGGTTCGACTTGCCAGGTTGCTTCTTCCGAGTAGGACAAGCCCTACCAAAATAATCTGCCGTCTTCATGTCAAATCCACCCGCTTCATCTTCGCCTTCACGTGTAACTTTTGCGGGCCTGACTCATAGAAACCTTGGGACGGTCAAGAAACTCAATTCGGTCTTGTTTCCCATCAAGTACAGCGACAAGTTCTACCAGGATATCATAGCTCCCGAAGTCGAAGACTTCTGCCAGCTCAGTCCGTCTTATTTTTGCAAGCGTTTACGGACTAGCCTAACTTCTTTAAGTCTATTATAACGATGTCCCTGTGGGCAACATCTGCTGCAGATTAGAGAACAAAGATTTGTATCTCATGACTATGGGCGTCCTGGCAGTAAGTTATCCCGCTGTCAGTCGTGGCAAATGTGCAAACCCTTCCAGCCATATCGCTCCAAACAGCTTGGCTCTCAGGCCCTGAAACGCGTCATCAAGGCTGCCGCCTCTCATTCCAAACCCAAAGTCAGACGTATATACCTTCACGTACAGGTCTCGAACACTGACGCCAAGAGGTTCTACGAGAGGCACGGCTTCAAAGAAGTGGGCATCAAAGAGGACTATTACAAGAAGATTATGCCACGCGACGCGTGGATATTAGAGAGGATCCTTGAATCTGAAGACAAACAGGACCAGGAGAAGCCTCAATTGTGAAATTGCAACCGCTACTACGATATCTGACTACGCTGTGAATGGTAACTTTCATTTAACGGACACATAAATATGTTAACGTGTTACATTGCAGTTTCACTATGCCAATCATTTCGGGTACAAACTTCTTGCATCAATGTCGAATATGATATTAGTATGTGGAGTAAATTGCAATCGAGCGATTGATGATTCTATATTATCAAGTTAGCTTTGCAACACGGCACAAAGCAAGCGACTAACAAAAATGCCAAAACAACGCCATTTCAATTTGCATCTTCGTCATATCCACAATGCTTCACAAGCTGATCAAATGAATGAGATCATGATCTTCCAGGGGACAAATTCAATGGTACCTGGTGCCTTTTCAATGCATCTTTCCTTGTGAATGTCTTTCCACAGCCTCCGTTGCACAAAAACGGTTTCTCTCCCGAGTGTGTGTCTCTGTGTCGCTTCAAATCATGTTGTCGGTTGAACGACAGAGCACACATGTCGCAGGAGAATGGTCGTGTAGGAGATGCTGGATATTGTACTGTTGACGCTATCTGCGCATCAATGACGTATGGCTGTGTGACGTTTGGCATTGTATGACTGCGCGAAGGTCCTGCTGGTGGATATATCTGATTGGGCGAATGAGCCGGCTGGCGCATGGGGTATTCCTGTGGGGGATACATCTGTCGTTGTTGATTGTATGGACTGACAGCAGCATTTGGGAGGTAGGGTTGTGATGGTGCAGCAGCAGGATTGTTTGTTGGGTAGTGGGTGCTTGATGGTGGCATGGTAGGCATTGGATATGGTGAAGTTGGGGCAGGGTGCGTGGACATATAGTTGCTCGGTGCCGCCGGGAAACCACGCTGAACTTGTTGATAGGAAGATGATTGATGAGGGGGCTGCTGCTGCTGCTGACTGTTGGGTGGCCATTGGCTGCCCCGTGGCGGCTGATTAGGGAGACGTGGTGGCTGATTGGGGTGGAATGGGTAGTTGTGGCGGTCGCTCATGATATTTGTGCTTGACTGAGCGGGATTCGATGTGGGGTAAATGTCATAACAAGCACGGGGTTCATATGCGTTTTCGCAGCCGCCCAAATTTGTGAGTGTACGGTAACATTGCCGCGTTTCTGTCGGTGACAGATCTAACGGCGTAATTGTGGTCCTCCCAGATCTTGCTACGTCTGTCCAGGCAAGATTGACGCTCTTTACGTGCCTGACAGTAAGGTTACTGTCCTGAATTGGCTCTCAGGCTGGCAACCAGACCCTCTGGAGATGCCTGAATGACGCCTGTCTAACCAAACTTAGAATCATCCGGCTTTTCCAAGCTTCATTTGCGAGGAATCCTGTTGCAAAATCCGCAGGATTAATCAGGTGCGCTTTCTGACCCATGGAGCTGTGGGGTCGCTCACAAAGACTACCAGGGTTGTAATAGCTTGCAATTCACGGACCTCCTGAACGACCTCAAACCTTATTTGCTCATCGAAACCGGCGACTCATAGGGGACCCGGGTCTGCTCCCGCCCAGACTGGTCTGGTCAATTCATCGCGATTTCGGATTCGCTGATTTGAAGTACTATTCATCAGATGTTAAGGAATGACCATCCAAAGCATAGCCTTGTTCTAATCTCGACGATATTCCCAGCTGCTACCGTTCGGACCGCGTTGTGCGAGGTGACTTCCACTCTCGTGATGCCAATGCTCTGTACTCTCGGGGCCCCAATGCCATGAATTCAAGATAAGTACAAGACCCAGAAGCCTGGATTTCAACTCCGCGCGTTCACGGACCCAACTTTCTAAGTTTCATAGCACCATATTTGCACAACGGACATCGTCTGGAGACTCTCACCTGCAGGCCCGTCTGTGTTAAGAGAGATAGTGACTAGGCACCCGTTGGAAAGTAGACATGAGCCAGATGTAATAATTTGCTAATATGATCTTTCATCTCCCAACTACAAAGATTCTCCGAATTTAGCGCACGGATGGCGACATCGTGGCGCGAAGAGGTCGGACTGTGCAGAAACCGCAGGCCCATCAATGCTAAAGAGGATGTTTATCCTAAGCGTTTGATCACAAAACTGTCCTTATCATAGCTTGCGAAAGAAAGACCGATGATCGTGTGCTTTGATGACATGGAGTGGCAATGCAAGAGGACCTGCCGCCCATCAGAGAATGCAGGGAGGACTGAAATTGACAGCAGTACAAGGTGGGAATAATTGGTACATAACGGTAATCATATTTGAACAAATTTGTCCGTAAATTGCTTGTCGGATGTCAATCCAACGTCATGTATTCAACCTTGCACAGCTGCACCCCCAATGTCTAAACGCGCCCAACCGTCGCCATCAAGGTCTCAGCCTAAGCGACAGAAATTCGCTTCAGATCAGTCATCACTGAACACTTTTTTTGGATCTTCTCCGAGGCTTACTTCTTTGGCAAATTCTAGAGCAGAGAAAGGAGCACCAGCACAGAAACAACAGAACGCAAAGAAGAATGCTACACCAGACATTATTGATCTGACTTCAGATTCTGAACCTAGTACGTCCAGAGATTGTGGAGACAACAATGGTCTCTCTGCCGCTTTGGCAGCTCCAGAAGCAGGCGGCGTCGGTGGTTCAGGGGTTGCCCCACTCACTTCTAATACGCCTTCAAGGCGCGTTCTCATGAAAAATGAGGTGGCTACCTTGCCAAATTATCAGCCACTAGGAGTCGATCCTTTTGTCTTTAATATCCATGAAAGTCCCTGGCCAGCCAATGAGCCAGCGCCATATTCGTTCCTCGTCCATGCTCTCGCCACGTTATCAGGAACACGGTCTAGAATAATCATCCTCAACACCCTTACCAACACACTAAGGACACTGCTCAGTTGGCATCCGTCATCCCTACTACCATCGCTGTACCTCCTATCTAATTGCCTGTCTCCTCCGTACTCTCCGGTCGAGCTTGGCATTGGATCGTCGGTGATATCCAAGGCAATCCGACACATATCCGGATTGACCTCTTCTGCTCTTAGGCGGCTCTACAACTCACTCGGCGACCCCGGTGATGTCGCATTTGAAGCAAAGACAAATATTCGCACCCTGTTGCCTCATCCTCCATTATTCATTGCAGATGTGTACGAATGTTTATTGAACATTGCCAATTCTAAGGGACAAGGCGCAGCTAAGCAGAAGCAAGCCATCGTCGAGAAACTCCTTGTAGCAGCTAAGGGAGAAGAGTCGCGCTATCTTGCCCGTACCTTATCGCTGAATCTACGCGTTGGAGCAGTCAGAACTTCCATCCTAACTGCACTAGCAAGGGCGTCAGTTTTAACTCCGCAAACTAGTTTAGGAGGTCCAGAACACAACCACTCGCCACACCATGCCACAACACAATCAATCGCACTGGTTCAACCCATCGCAGCTGAAGGGAAGAAAGTACCTGATCCTGCCCGTGAGGAACTTCGTGAGAAATTCACCCAGGCTGAAGCGTTGGTTAAAAAGGTGTTCGTTCAACATCCGAATTATGAGCACATCGTAGCTGGTCTCTTCAACGGTGGATTGGATAGTCTTGAACTACGTGTCCCTTTGACCGTCGGTGCGCGTTTTGTTGCCCTACCCCATGAAAATCCTAATAAATCACTGATAGGAATTCCCTTGCATCCAACACTTGGTTCACCCACTCGATCACTAGACGAAATATACGACCATTTTGGGGATACCCCCTTTGTTGCAGAATTCAAGTATGATGGTCAACGCGCTCAGATTCATGGGTTACGAGGAGTGAGTAACGGTAATCCTTCCGTTCACATATTTTCCCGTCATCTAGAAGATATGACTACCAAGGTGAGCTGTGCACTTTCGTAGACACGGGGACCCTATCTTATCGGTGGCGAAATTAGTATCCAGACATCGTCCACCTTGTTAAATGCATTTTCAAAGATCAACCGCAGCTGCAATCTTTTATTATCGACTCTGAGATTGTTGCTATAGATCCATCCGACGGCGGCCTAAAGTCGTTCCAAGAGCTCTCTAACAGGGCAAGGAAGGATGTGGAAATGAACGATATCAAAGTTTGTGTTTGCGTGTATGCCTTCGATCTGATGTTTCTAGATGGCGAGGTGTGTGCGTCTGATTGTATGCTAACGATGTCAATGGACGGTTATTTACGTCCTGCCGCAGGTCTTGCTTGCACAGCCCTTTCGAGAGAGGCGCTCGCTGCTGAGATCTCGTTTTCCACCTTTCTTACCAAGCGACAAGGGAGCTAGTCGTCTTGACCACGTTGAGAGCTGTGAGAGCGAGGCTGGCAAAGATGCTATCGAGGAGTTTTGGCAGAAAGCTATAGAGAGCCGCTCTGAGGGTCTCATGATCAAGGTGACACAGTGTCTGGGCTCCGATCGGCTGATCGGCATTACTAATGCTTTACCTAGCTGTTGAGCAGTGGCGCCATGCAAGAAGACGGAACGCAGAAAGGAAAGCGGAAAACTTTGTCCGCGACTTACGAACCTGGTATGTATGGGCCGTTCCTTGATGCTGTGCGTCTAGTGAATCTGGATAGATAAACGAACATATGCTTGGTTGAAGCTGAAAAAGGACTACGTTGTGGGCCTCGGGGATACCCTCGATATGGTTCCTATTGGAGCATGGCATGGGAATGGAAGGAAAGCAGGGTGGTGGAGTCCAGTTTTACTTGCTGTTCGAGATCCCAGGAATGACTGTTATGTTGCCGTTTGCAAGTGCATGTCCGGTAAGGGATAAACATTGTCGTTCATGACGACAAATTGAGCCATCATTTACCGCAGGTTTTTCGGACACGTTTTACAAAGTTTGTGGTACAGCACGCCTTCGCAGCCTAAACACTTATCAACCTTGTGTATCAGGAGATGGTTGCACATTACTCAGAGGGGTCCGATAATTGTTCCAGGCAACCCCTTTGGGAAACCAATACTGGAGGTGCCAACATTATTTTTGCGCACTAAGCTTATTGGCTGATTGTTTTTCCAGGTTTCAGGCCTGACGTTTACTTCAGGCCTCATGAGGTGTGGGAGATGCGAGGGGCAGAGTGAGTCTGCTGCAAGCCATCAGTGCTACAGACGCATATCTACTCACACTCAAATATTTTTTTCAGTATCACTTTGAGCCCTGTATCTGTAGCAGCATTGGGCCTAAGTTCCTCTTCGAGAGGCCTCAGTCTCAGGTTTCCGCGATTTATCAAGACTCGAGAAGATAAATCGCCAGAACAAGCCAGCACTACAAATTTTCTGGCTCAGATATGGCAAGACCAACAAGGGCGACCCAAGGCCACCGCTGGGGAGGCCGATGATGGTGACTTAGTTGATGTAGAGCTGGATTCAGAGGGGGCCGCTGGAGAGTCGGATGGTTGACCCCGAACGGTTTGGGCTGACATTCATTGCTTCACGTATTCCCGCTTCACAACTGTGATTTACATACGGGGTAAACGTACAGTTGTCCGACATGACAATGAGATTCCAAAAAAAAGAATTGATGATTCTAAATATCTATTCTTGCTGAAGCACACAATTGAATTGAAGGTGGTTCGCCTACGATACTCTGTATCTTGAACAACAATCTATTACCAAACTTCCCAGAGAACGTATCGGCATTTTTTCGGTGCAATATGCATGAATTTGGTGTCGCGTCGTAATAAGATAAGATCGCCTACACACCGACTGTTTGGTTTGGGATCTGACTGCTTCTAACAGGTTCGCCCAGTGGTTCTCCATACTTTGAACTTGAACTTTGTCAAGCGGCATTCCGCGTCTCGTAAGGCCTTTTGACAGGCCTCATTACGTGGGTGATAGTCCTTTCACGGCATTGTATGCTTTCGCGGCAGGTGCGAACGCGCACCAGCTACTTCATCCCCTCCAGGTTGGTGTTACGCTGTCACGTTCCCAGCTCGGACTCCCCTCTGAATCAAAAGCTAATCAAAGCTTCCTCCAAAAGTGAGTCGTCCTATAAGATTCATTCTAGCCGCTCAACATCACAGTGATTAGTCTGACTGCCATATTCTATGTTGACATGTGCGCCGGTGAATTCTCCTCTTCCTTGACGTCTTTCCGTTTGAGTTCATAGTACACGTCAATCACAAGGCCATTGGATTGGTCATCACGCGTGTCGCGGGTGTCCTACTACTCCTCCAAAGAACTTTACCTCCCACCCCAAATACTGGCTAGCCTGATACGGACGTGATACACCACTATCTCCGCGTCAATGAGCCCTCCTTTGGCTATTCGCAAACCTTCTTCCAACAGACAGCTAATATCCCTTTGCAAGGCTGACTTCCGTGGCTGCCAGTGCCACAGCTGTCGGATGCGACCCTTTGCAGGGACAACAAAATCGCAGTGACTTTGAATCCAACCTTTTTCGGAACGTACCTTTCGACATCGCGCAAATCTGAATGCACCCGTGGCTACTCGCGGTGATACGCGCATTGACGTCTTACGTATTCGAGATTCCTGCCCTGCGCCAACAGTTCCTCCCCTATCTACTCAATTTGCCACCTCATAATGTGGAGATCCCTTGTAAGTAGGCCAAGAATTCGGGTATCCACTTGACTGGACTTCTCGTATTATCTCTTGCTATGACACAATCTTCGGACCGGAACTTCGACGTCGCGTGCTTTCGCGTGAAACTTCACGTCTATACTGGCATGCTAGTTACTGCATAGCCACACCCTTTCAGGGTATCAATTCATTCACACAACTCAATACTTGAAATGCCTCGCATACGCTTACGCTCTATCTTAACGCTGTCTTAACGCGTCGGAATACCTCGCATGAATCACACCCATGTGCGTGAGGGTCCTAACTCTTGCTTAGCGAACTGCCCAAGTTCTACAAGCAGAAATTCGGTTGCACAGGTCACCACCTCCAAAGTAAGTCCAACCTCCAAGTGTAGGTTAATGATAGCCCCATGAGAAAATTGGTGACAGAGGACTTCATGTAGTAACCGGACACTTCTCAAGATTAGCGCAGAAATCAAGAGAACATTGCATCCATCTGATCAGTCTCGGGCCGCCGACCACAGGGACACCTATGTTGACTTCGTCCATATGACTAGAATCTGGATGCATACATAGCATTGGCAATCGTCATGGGGGTTAAGAATAATATTGTTACCGGCCTGTGTGAGTAATTTCACATTGTCATACAGTAGAAAGGACTCAACGAATAACACGCTCCGTGGAGTAAGGTCCCACAAGACATTGCATCATGCCTTACTCGCCTTAATTCATGGCCCAGACTCTCACAAGATTAATTAGAGCATCTCTGTCTTGCTGAGCATAGCTTTCTCCACCAAACACCGAATTGACTTGGGCCTCGAGACGCCCGTCTGTTGCTATTTGCTGCCATTCCGCGTCCCGTCGTTCCGCGATCTGCTGCAGGTAGGCGTACGAAATTAGAAGCTCCTTCTTCACAGTTAAAATTGCAGGAGAAGTACATCCGTTAGACGCAGTAAGAAGGTGGACGATGTCACTGGTGGAAGGCATTGAGATTTTGCTCGCGGAAAAGGAGGCTGCACTGGAAGATGACAAGTTCTCCTCTCTTGCAAGGGCAATGCCTCGCGCTGCTCTCACAGCTCGTGCTTGTGGCTTGGGGCGACGGCTGGGTGGATTTCTCCCACCCGATTCATCAGAAAGGAACTTGCGGCAGAGCGCTATTTTAAATAGCTGTAATGATTGCGACAAATGAAAGCCAGACAAGAAAGTCTGGACGATCTCCGGGGAGGCCGAGTGTAGTCGTGACGTGACTTGTTCCAAAAACATGTTGAAGTCAAATTCTGCTGTCAGAGAAATCCCGATGAGCTATAGAAAGCGTCAGGTGGATAGCTTGTGGCAAGAGAATCATCATTTACCAGGGCCATCAGTTCGAGACCCAGTTGTCGTCGTTGCGGTTGACTTTGTGAAACACAATAGAACACGATGTCTAGGGGTGCATCAGCTTCCCACCGAAGACCAGTACCGCTTCTTGGCAGGGGAATCTGTAACAATAATAAAGGCGAATGCTTCACTGCACATAGTCTTGGTTAAACGATTGCACCCAGGGAATGGCCTCTCACCTGAATCATCTCCAGATTTCAAAGATTCGTCCCGTTGAAAAAGCTCGACCAGCCACAGTAAGACTAGCCAGGCGTACTCTGCAACAGGAGCGAGAACCGAATTGCTACGATTCTCCTCTACATACTCTTCAGGTTCAATGATGAGTTTTCCGCGTTTCTTCTTCCCTGCTAGTAGGGACGGCTGAGAAACTCTTATTCGCGGTACGAAACCCTCCTTGAGTATTGCCCAACAGTGCTTCGCGTCTTGAATGCATAGAGACTCCTTTGCTACAACAGAGTCATGATCATCACCTTCGAATGGCAATTCGTTGTTCCTGCGCGGTTGGGGCAAAGCCTGGAAAAGAGATGTAGGTGTATTTGTTCTAACGAAGGATAATAACAAGCGTTGCGCGGCCTCTGATGCATTGACTGAAGGAGCAAATGTCATTTTTGGTGCTTGATGCTTTGGTTTCGTAGGGGAGCCTTTTGACGGTGAAGCGAAATTGAGATCGCGCTCCTCCACATGGTCGAGGGATGGTGGTGGTGGGTACAATGCAATATAGAAGAGCTGACGAACAAGAGACCTGAGGACTGCTTTCAATGCTCCTCGAGAAAAGAGAGCTCAGATGTGACCTTACACAGGCGGCTTAAATTTTTCGGACCTTAGCTGTTCGAGTACTGCGATGCCAGACTCGTATTGACCCTCCTCAAAGCACGTTTCCACTAGACCACGTTGATTGCGGGTCATCTCGCATTCTTGAGGGTCTTGATGTGTTGAAGGGTGTGATACCATCGTGATTGTGAATCAAGTGATGTTCGTAGTGAAGTGAATACGTTTTGGCATTAATTACAACACAGCGATAACGTGACTTTCTAGTTTCAAGGGGAGGTCATCAAAATTTCTTTGCTCAAGACAACATCCCGGACAGCGGGCTATGGAACGCGTCGGCGCTATACAGCAAGGCGCAGAGTCACAGCCTTCGAAACGAATGCTACGTGGATAAAAAGCTGAATACCGCATCATTTGTTCTGTCGCAAGGACGCTCCGTAGTCACGTTCAAAACGAATTCGGCGGTTCATGCATGTTTTGGGGATATCCATGACACATGCACTGTCAGAGTTGATGCATTAATCATGCCGAATGCGACTATCGCTCGCTCCTGATCACTGCCTGAGATGGGCTCAGCCTTAAGTTAGGGACCGTTCGCCACTAGCATGCGTACCTATATCATGGGTGTGTTTTTCCAGAGAAAGCTAATGGGGAATCCGGTCGTCACTTGAACTCATCGGTTCTCTGATGGCTAGTCACTCGATGGCTGTGAGATCATCCATGTTGATCATTAGTGCTAACTCCAGCCTGATGCTGACCGGCCGTGTACCGCAGCACTAGCGTGTTCATCATTGTAAAAAAAGAGGCAATGGTTATGTCGGACGCGATTTGGTGAAGACTAGTCGTGCCAGTGTTTGTGTGATTAGCCTATACTATCACGGATACGGGATAAGTCGCTAGTGGCGAAGCCGTTATTTCACAAATTCAGTCCCAGCTTGCTGACCAACAAGGACCAACAATTACCAATTTGAATACCTGCGCATTTTATCGTTCTGCCATTTGTGAAGGCTTGCTCCGAGTCTGGTGGTAAGTGCCCGTTAGCATCAGCGCAGTTCTGATTGCAATCTCAGCATGGTAGCCAGCAGGTTTATGCTCTGGGCAACACGCAGCCTTCGCATTGCTCTGCGGCAGCGCTTGAATCTTTCGCGTGCCATGGCGTCAGACACAATGTTGGGATCCCCAGGTCCGGTAGAACTCGCCATGCGAGAAAAGGCAAGTCAGAAAGCTAGTAGCGTAGATCGAGTCAACTGCTGAGCAATCATTGACAGCTCGCGACCTTGCTTCAACCGTCTAAACTAATCATAACCAACGAATCTCAGCTGCATAGACATCACGCCGCAATGCGCTCTCAAGGTGGCGGGAATGGAGAAACACGTAAGTAGGCTCTATTGCCCCAAAGACGCTGTTCATTGACTACGCGGGCGTAGATTTTGCCGTGCAGGTAATCTCAGATGCTTTCAAAGGAAAGGTCCGTGTGCTATCAAATCTCGGGTGTATCTGCTTTATTCCTTCACAGAACACGGTGCAACGCCATCGCCTGATATACTCTGCCCTTTCTGAAGAATTTTCTCAAGGGTTGCACGCATTATCGCTAAACACAAAGACATCGGAGGAAGCGCAGAAACTCCAAGTTGACAATTGACAAGGGAGAGAATAAATACAACGTTATTCGACTGATCGTGTATGTGGAAGTGCCAGGCGAATTGTGGTAAGCTCTCTGACCCGAACCGTCGACATTAGCGACGGCTGCTCATAAATAACGTGCGAGCTTCACAGTGAGACATGCGTAGGGATGCATGGCCCAGATTGGTTGCGGCGCACTGCCTCCCGATGCAAAGATGTTGAAATTGAAGTTGTCGACTTGTGGCCATTTTGAGATCCAAGGTTACCGAAGTGCTACCGTCCAGGATTCAACCGTTGACATTCAGCAAGAAACGATAGCGGGGGGTGTGCTTAGAGAGAGACGGATGGGCCCAATAGAATGATCCGCTGTAGTTGATCTGAGATGCGGCAAGTGACGGTACATATATATTCAAGATATACTAACAGCACATCCCCCGTGGATGATGCGCGGCATTCGCGCCCCTTAGTGTGTGACATTGCGGTGCTCTATCTCCAACCCTGGCACCGTCCAAATGGCTCCTTTCGTCCATCATGAGACTCCCACAAATGCATTGTGAATGTGTGCGCAGCAGCTTTAGAGCGACAATCACCACGGTTGCCTACCTTAAATATGGTAACCGAGTGGTAACCATGTCGTTTTGTCAATGGAGGTTGGCCCTCGAGGTGCTGTCCTGCAGTATAATGGAATAGACCCGGTCACGTTTCTTCATGCAAGTACTTACCAGCCTCTTTCCGAAGCCGCCGCATCACGATCGGCGTGCAACGGTATCCTGCCGTTACCGCGGTTTAGAGACGATCCGACCATATAAGATACCCCGACATCCACTATAATTCAACTTGTCCTCTCGTTCACCTTCCCCCTTGTATCCCATACCATAAAATGTCTAACCGCTCATTCCCGGAGACTGATTCTCATCGAGCAGCAGCTCGGCCAACCCTCCCTTCTGTTCGTGAACTATTCCCAGGTTGGTCAAGCTTCTTCAGCTCCACACATCCGTGCGTTTTATTTACCTTTAGCCTTCAGAATTATCTCGTACTCCAAGACCTTCCGTAATACCTCCTGCTTCCTGGGTGGGTCCCAATGCAGGTCACGACCCATACTGTCCTCCCCACATGGGCCAGTCGGATGCCCTATCAGGGCCGGGCTTGCAGGTTAGTCGTCGTTTAATGACTAGATCAAACCTTGATAACGATCGCTTTCACAGAGAAACCCTTCAACACCTTACCACCCTATTTCTTCCCGTAGTTCACGACACGAAACGCACCCAACGCACATTCATCCATCTCATGAGCATCCACCGCATTCATTGTATCATTCTCAGCATCCACAAAACCAATTTTCTCGGCCGTCCACTAACAATGGCCAGGGACGGCCAGCTTACGACTATACCAGCCACCCAGGACCAAGCTCATATGTGGATTATTCAAGGCAACAGTATTCTGGGCAACCCATGATTGAGCCCCCTGGATCAACGTCTTATATTCCACGCTACCCTGATGTACGGGGTCAGCACTACCGTAGAGATTCGCAAGAGACAACATCTAGTTTAGAAGACTCCAGTGCTCACGCCAACGCCGGGCCCTCCTCACTCAAATACGAGTGCGACTACTGCGGAAAGGGTTTCAATCGCCCTAGCAGTTTAAAGGTGTGTACTTCACTACCCTGCATCATTCTTAGGCTGATGAAGGCCGCTATTTGAAGATCCACCTGAACAGTCACACCGGCGAAAAGCGTGAGTATCCGCCCACAGTGTTTCTCATCATCATGCTGATTGCCCATCTAGCCTTTACGTGTACTTTTGAGGGCTGTGGTCGCAGTTTCAGCGTGCTCAGCAACATGCGTCGGCATGCTCGCGTGCATGCCGATGCCTCAGGACGCTATCACGAGGACAGCGACGAATCCAATGACGCACATTCACGTTCCGGGCGTTAGAGCGACATGCGGTGTCCTCACGGATGCATACTTGGCGCATGCGATCACTCCTATTCGGGTCTCATGATCTTCGTTGCATTTTTCACGGACATTGCATCGGTCGTTCATGATGTGCGCACATATTTATAGCAATTTCACGAGCATTTATTTATCCCATTTATCGCATGCAATCGCTGATGAGCATGACACCTGTCACTCACATATTTATTCCATACAGTCATTGTCGCTAGTATATCCTGGTGTATCCATTCCTTTTTAATTAATAGTGGTTTCTGGCATTGAATGTATTTTCTTCGAGTTCGACTCGTGGCAAGACATGATTGACTTATTCTATCCGTTAATGGCAACATCAGATCTGGTGGTGGCGGCGGCGCTGGACAGCAAGGAAACAAGGGTATAGCATAGTCATCAAGTACAGTGGATAGTGGCATAGTGAAGTAAGTACATGTCAGAGTCATGTCCGTAGATCCTAGTAAGTCCAGTGGATAATCACGTCATGGAGTAATGCATGTCTGCGCGTCATGTCCGCAGAGTGTGTCGTCATATCCTCGACGATGCCGCATGGCAAAGTTGTGGAACCATCTCAGCCACACAGCCACCCCTCAGGGTCCCCGAACGTGCATCACACTAAAGCGATATAGCCCGGCCTGTGCCAGCCTCGTGTACGCTGCGAAATCGTGGACGACCTCGTTCGCCCCGTTCTTGGTCGGGAATGTCCGCTTGTGCATCAAATGCACGATCAGCACGAGCGTAGCTGATCGCTCGAGGGCTTTTGTGCGTGAACCCCGCAAATGCGAGGGCCTTGCGGACGTTCAGAATCTCTTCCCCGTGGACCCTGTCCCTGAGTAGGGGGTCTTTCGTCGCATCTGCTGGCGCTCCGTTTGCGGGAGCCAATGGCTGTGCACGACCTGAACACCTGGCAGGACGAAACACATTGGAACACTCACCACTGGTGGGATGTCGGAGTCGAAGTGTTGTGTATCTTCTGGGCTCTGCAAATCCGGGCGATATGGTGCAGGATAGCGGTGTATATTTTCCCAGTCTATTCCCCGGAACCAGGGGTGCGCCTTCGAGTCTAGACATCAGCAGCTGCGAACGCAAGCTCCAGTGACGCAGACCTTGATTGCATCTACACCATCAACACTGCCGACCGTCGACCCTGGCAAGATGAAGCCGCTGCGTCGTGCGTGAACAGCGAGGGAATCTGGGCGCGATACAGCGGCTGGAGCCTGACTTCCAAGGCGATCCTCGGGCTCGCAAAGGAGCAGCTTCATCAGATTCACCCCCTCACCCGAGACACGAGGGCGAGATGGGAACTTGAGTGATTGCTTCCAGTTCAGAATCTTCTGACGGGTGACGTGCCTCTGCCCCCCGCAGTCAGCCACAACATATGAACTGGGGTGTGAAATGTGGGTGCTAAATTGTGCTTACGGAGTTGCTAACGAATGGGGGATATCTGGAAGATGTCCATTACTTAACACGCGGCATACCGGACATACGAAGCCCCGAAGCTTACCCATACAGGCATTCAAACATGATAATCCCTAAGCTCCACCAGTCACAGGAAAACGAGTAGCCATGGCCTCTGATGACTTCTGGCGACACTAATGAAGGCGTAAGCATGGCAACATAGGGTAATAACATGGACAAAGGTGACCACATACTGTAAGAATTCGTCCCGCAGCTGTGGATCCGAAGAAGGATATTTAGAGTCACACTGTAGGCTGCGAGTCATTGCTTACACAGAGTATGCTAGCTACAGAATGAACAGACAGGGTGAGGCACAAGGCGGAAATATAAAATTTAATTGGTTGTGGATCATACCTTCCTGCGATTTTTCTCCCGCCAAGTGAATATGCCACTTTGGCCGTTGCCGTCGCCCATCAGTAATTCGACGTCCTTACGGTCCATTCGTTTGGTTCTGGTTCCATTCCCAATGCCGTTGCCGTCCTCAAGGTCTATCCCGTGCTTGTGCAGCAACTGATGCCGCTGCTGTTCGTAATCTACGGCCGCCGAATCAGTTTCATGTCCCGTCTACTCAGTCTGTTCCGCACTGACAGGAAGTATCATGGGCCCAGTGCAGATCAGTCCTGTGGAGTCAGTTACATATTTAGCACACAGAAAACGAGGACGGGGAAGTGGATCAGTTCCGCTAGTGGTCCTCCTACTCACGCAAGCCCGAAGTCGCTTAGACGAATGTGTCCTTGCGGATCAAACAAAAAGTTCTGTCAGAAATGCATGAATAGCCATGTTATCAATCTACAGCGGACCTTAATCTCAGTATTTTTTTTTCGAGACTTACATCAGGTTTAATGTCACGATGAATGAAACCATGTTTATGACAAGTTTCAATGGCTAAAACCATCTGGGGTAAATGTGCCTGGCGTTCAACAAAGTGTAGTATGAGAAAAAGAAGATGCCAACCTCAGCGACGTAGAAACGAGCAAAGTCTTCCTCAAAAACGTCTCTCTCGATCAAAAGATTCAGGAGATCTCCACCGCCCATAAATTCCAATACCTATTATTATTTGTCGAGATATGAAATCGAAATGAAATCAGTGACTCATGTGCTCGTCTGATTTTTGGAAGATGGCGGATATCGGGGTTAGAGCTACTGACCAGGTACAGATTATCGCGGTCCTGAAAACTGTAGTACAGCTTCACAATCCACTCCGCGCCACCTGGCGAAGCGACAAGTGAGGCAGATTTCAGAATATCACGTTCTGCACGGACGTGGCCTTCTTGCCCTTTGCGAAGCATATCACTCTTCCTTAGCTAGTGAAATGAATAATTAATATGAAGACAATACCATATGGGTAGATTAAAATGGAATACAAGTACCTGTTTCATGGCATACAATTGTCCCGTGACGCGCTCTTTAACCAAGTACACGACCCCAAATGCACCTGATCGATAGTATTTTCTGTGAGAATGATCTTTCAGGAACATAAAGGGCACTAACCGTGGCCTATGGTTTTTAGTTTGATGAACGCTGTGGCATCTACTTTCCTTCGGCGTTCACGAAGGTATTCTGTTTCGTTTTGGCGCCACTGAGCACGTAAAGCTTCTTTCTGATCTTCACTCAAGTGCATGATAAGCATATCCTTTTCCATGGCAATTCTTCGTTGCTCTCGCGAAGGCGGCTGCCGAAGAAGGGGAAAGTAAAGGTTCTCAAAGTAGATCCGGGCAGACACGGCCTTCTCCAAAGTAGCCAATGATGGAGTAATTGGCCTTGGTGAAGGGCCAGGAAGGGTAAGGCCTAGGTCACGGTCGCCCTCGCCAACTTCTAGATGAGGTCTGAGCGCTCCGCCCCACTTTATGGTGGAATTTCCTGGGCGCACGGGCAAGCCATCCGCGGGAGAAAAGTGGACGTTTTCACGCGCAGCGGTAGTTATGGTAGACGAAGTAGCAGTGCTCATACCGTTCATGACTCTAAGGGGAGGTGGCTGGCCTGCACTATCTTGAGACGGTTTTAGAGCATTTATAACCTCGTTAACTGCCTTTGCCTGGTTGGTTTGCCTTACTCGAGACTTTATTGGATCTGCCCAACGTGGGTCTAAACTGCCAGCTCAGAGTACTGATAGCATAAGTGGATAATGCGCTGATGGCTGACCTCCAAGCTTTCCCAAACCATCTGGACCCCAGCGAGTCAAAAGGGCTTCTGCCTGACCGGCGTCCGAAGCGTGGACAAGATGCCTAGTAGGAATACCCTTGTTGGGATGTAGTTAACGCTGAATACCAAAATATAACCTACACGAAATCGGTGGGCCTGGAGACCATGTCTTTACTGACTCTTCTACCCTTCTTTAGGGGAGAAGATCTAGGCATGTGACGGGATTTTGGATTGATGTCCTCATGACGTGGACCTGGGCTAATAAGCTCCCCGTCTGTGGGTGGAACTTGGTTAGATCCACCAGCGCCCCAGAGAAATCGGGATGGGGAGGGTGTGGGGATCATGGCGAGTAGATCATAGAAGCCTTTGTGGAGGAGAGTACCTGCTGGTAGGATAGATGATTGCTCATAGTGAGTGGGTGTGTCATATGCAGGGTATGGGCGGTAATAAGATACCCGTGGAACGAGATCAGATGTAGGATCATCATGGTAGTATTTATGAGATTTTTGGGATGGACGAGACATGTCGATGGACTTGGGATGGATGCAGTGAGTCTTGACTTCAATGAGCTAATTCCGGTAATCATGGTTTGTGACAATAAAAGTGTCACACTTGTGATAATATTTTCAGTGGTACCCGCGAAGTAACTTTTATTAAAAACCCCTTCATTTCTATGAATTATTCTAGCGCTCCTTATTCGGAGTTAGCCGTTGTGGGAATTGGAAAAACACTTACTCAAGTGCAAGGTGTCCGCACCAGGAAAGGCCACGAGGCTTGAACCGATCTCGATGGTTTGATGTCAACAATGCAATTTCCGCGTTGCACAGAGAAGACACAGCTTTTCCAACGCGTCAGTGCTTCCCTTAAGCTGTATTACGGTCCGTCTCCTCGTTTGGAGTTTTCGAAGCGGAAAATAATGAAAGACCGCGAAGATTGTCTCCTTACGAGGTTTGGTTTATTCGAAAAAAACAATAACAACACGTCTTAGGTTCGGTTGATCCTGGATCTTGTTTTTAGAGAGTCCCTGTTCGGGATACTATAACTTAAAATCATTCCTTGACGCCCAAAACTAACTAGTAGCAGCTTACTCCCGACCTACTTCAAGAGCCTCATTCCGCAGACTTAAAACACGCTTCATCCTACCAGCCCTTGCCCAGTTTGCACATCTGCGCCTCGTGTTCAGTTACCTTTGCCGGTGTTCATGTTTACCTCGTTCATTCAACGGCCCTGATCGATTTATCCCAAGTCACAGCCTTCCCGTGCCGCAGGCCTTTTCTTGCTCGCTCGTCGGGCAATTGGCATGCTCAGCGCGTGTTCCTTCATACTTATATCCACATCGATTTTCTTCTTTTCATTGAACCATAATTTTCCTTCACTTCCTCTTTTGCCTATCTGCTTAACTTACTATGACAAACCCGAGGGACGATCGTTTGTTCTCAAACCTTTCCAAGGCCCGCAAAAGCCCTCCTGGAGGGGATTCTCAAAATATTGGTTTTTTTCAGACGGGACAGGGTGGGCGAACTGTGCTCCCTCCTCTTTCTTCAGCGTTTCCAACCTCACCCTCTTCAGGTCTGTTTTTCTATCTAGTGTAAATGCAAATATGCTCAACTCAAGTATAGTTCCCAACTATCCTTCATATTCCCAGCAACGTTCATCTCCTGGAAAAAGTGATCATAGCTCCTCGAGCTATGGTCAGTGGCCTGCTAGTACGTCTGACATCATCTACGCCGATCGCACACTCATCAATCTTACTTCAAGCGGTAACAGTTGCCCCACAGCATTCCAGCTATTATGAACACTATGACCGATACCCTCAAGCCCAACCATACCCAAGTTATCCATCGCGCAGCTCGCCGACGATCCCGGTCGATTCCCACGGCTCTCGCAAGTTGCCTCCATTAAATATGCCCGACAGATATCAGGGCAGTTACGGGGCAGTCGCGCCTCTCGTCTCCAACTATGGTGATATCCGTTCGCCGACAGCAACTTACCCTACCGAGTATGCACCTTACCCAAATCAAAACTCGTATTCATATCCCCCCGTCCCCGATCCACGCCATCATTCGAGTCAACTGCCATCGATGCACCACTCGCAACAGATGTCCGTCGGCATGTACCCATCCGAGCGGGGCATGCCTACCCAAGTCGAGGCTCATGGTCCTTCTCCATACGCCCGAGGGTCAATGACCAACTCTGCACTAACACAAGAACCCGCTCCAATGATGGACAATGAACCACCTGCGATCAAGAAAAAGCGTAAGAGAGCTGATGCAGCTCAGCTGAAAGTCCTGAATGAGACCTACGCTCGCACTGCGTTCCCTTCTACTGAAGAACGCGCAGAACTGGCTAAGAAACTAGACATGTCAGCCAGGAGCGTTCAGATCTGGTTGGTGTATTGCACAGATCAACAGAATTGATGTTCATGCCATTCCATAGGTTCCAAAACAAACGGCAGTCAATGAGACAAACTACCCGCCAATCGTCGACATCAGTGTCGACACCTCATCAACCATTTAGCATGTCCTCTCAGACTGACGAAGTGTCGCATACTTCATTTGGTGGGAGCAACATCAGCCCCACGTCCGTTTCACATTCATCGTATATTCCGCGATCGAGTCAGGATGCGCGGTCTGTGGTGCAGGACAGTCGGTCACCTATCTCCCATAGGCGCGAGGAAGATCCCCGCAAATGGCAGCAGCCTGGTCGCTACTGAATATTTGATCGTTGTCTAAGCACCATGCCTTCATTTCAGCTAGATTCATTCTCTCCTCATCACAACAGAAGCGTCGTCATCCTTTTGCATTAGGACCTCGATCATTCATTATCACCGTATTAACTTACTCGCCAGCCCCTTAATACCCATTCATATATTGAATTCTATATATCCATATCACCCCACGCAATCTGATGCCCTTTTCCAATCCGTCCACATGTACCTGCCTCCTTGATGCACTGTCGCCGTAGTTTTTATGTACTTATGACGTTCTTATCCCCTTGCTCAGGTTTGGTTTGATCACACGTACACGTCTGAAAACACCAACATTGTTCTTGCTCGATTTTGTCACGGATGTCCGCGGTTAGAAGGTCGTGAATCACGCCACTGCCTTTTTTAAGGATGCTCCTCTTCGGTTTACGATTACACTGATAGTACGTGAGATATAACAAAGGGCTGCCACAACAACATCGGAACGAACGCCATCGATAAGATGTCATGTGGCTGCTTGCAGTGAAATGATATTACTGCGCAAGTTCACCGTCGCATCAGCGGCAGCCAGCCATACTCCGTCATGCCGCAGGGCTTGTTTTCCAGCTCCACGGTCAGGGTGTCCCCTTGACATATTTATGCATACATAATTCGCGAGAAGGTATTCGTTTTGTCGATCAACTGTTACTCGGACAGGGCCCCTTCTGAAGAAAAAAAAACCTTCTGACGGTCCGCGGCTGAAGCTTCAAGCGCTGAGGCCGTGGCGTTATTTTAATCGCTTTCAGAACAAAGACACCACCAAGAGATAATTTCGAGATGGACGCGAAGCTCGAGGTTTCCACACAGCGCCGACTTCCGGGCACTAGCTATACGGATACTGCCGAATAATGATTGTCACTCAAGGTCTGAATCCGTTAATGTAATATTATTAGTTAGTCGCATGAGTTCGAACATTGATTTCTCCTCGAACACATGTCCCGATCATCGGATTGTCCTCTCGAGTTTGACAACGATCATTCAAATGCCAGCACTCGACACGTTGAAATGCGATCACTAGCGTGGACCTGCGTGGGTGTGGCTATCAAGTCCCCGTTGCAAGAGGTTACACACTCGGCTTTTGTCGCCTACACGACGTGGCAGTGGAACTTCTTCTCAAAGTTCTGCTCAACGAATTCGCGGCAAATGGAAAATCTATTACTTCACAGCTTGAGAGGAAGGTAATCTATACGAGATCTTGGGAAAAGCATCCGCGGATCAGAATGAAATGGCCCCTGATAAACAGCACTATATTCACATGCCTCTAGGCCCTCGATCTCAAGGGTCAACGTCACTGTCGGTGTCCTCAGGCCGTGGACCACCATGAGTGAGCCACGCGAGCTTTCTCAACCTCCGGCGTTCCTCCTGAGCCTTCATTTGGTTGCGTGTCTGTTTCTTTTTCTTTTTGACAACCTTGGTACCGCCAGCGTCTTCAGCCCCACTCCCTGCGGGAGTTCCATGGGCCGAAACAGCCGGGCTCTGCACTCGTGATCGCGCAGGGGTATTGGCACCGCTGCCCTTCGGGGACTTCAAGTCGGCAAAGGCATCCTCGACAACAGCGGCCTTTCCTTGATGTGTCATTCGCCCTGCTTCGATTTGCCAGATTTCGGGACCTGAAAGACTGCATCAGAAAGATACGCCAGTACAGCATCAGAAGACTGACACAAGGCCGAGACAAACTCGTGATTGTGTGATATGATAACCTAAATCGCGCCATGTCAACTGTGGATCAGAATTTGTGCTCATTTCATAGCGCTCACCACTGCGCCGCCCCATTCCCTGATAGCCACCGCAAGGCCGCCCAGCGCTTCACGGTCTAAGAAATTACTCGGCTCGTCAAGAATGCAAACCTACAAAGTAACATTAGCACGTCATCATGACAACCAGTCGTCTAATGAACCTGGGGATTATTCCAGAGGCAGGCCGCAATGACCAACTTGATTTTTTGCCCTGACAACGACGGGGGTTAGTAGGATGAAATAAACGCAATAATTGATTACAAACCTCCCGATAATCCCGAAATTTCATTGTATTGCGCGATGTCCCCATCGAGACCGATATCTTCAAGGTGTTTGCGAACAAGTTGGGCAGACGTGTCACGCGTCCCTGCACCTTCTCTCGAGGACTCTAGATCGTCAAATTGCTGCACCAACTTTGTGAAACCTTTGGCCATCAACTCATCACGAGGCACCCAGGTGTTGAACTTGTGGTCAAGTCCACGCCATTTGACTTCATATTGGAATGTCTTTTTCAATTTTTGGCGTCCCATAATAAGCTGTACAATTTTAGGATGTGGATCAGATCGACGATGCAAAGTAATACTAACCTCCAATTTGCGCTTGGTGCCATTCCTGCCAACCCAATCTTGATCGAGGACTTCCTTCTCTTCGTCTGTCAGAACACGAGTGGCCTTTTCCAGTAATTCGCCTGATATGATTGGCAAATTATATTAATGAGACTCTGGCAGGGACGCTTTAAGTTTAAAGACGTACGATCGTGACCATCCTGGAAACGCCACTGAATATAGCCAATGGGCGTCTTTTCTAAGTGGCGTTCTAAAATGATGTTGATATGGTATAAGTGACGCTGAAATGGGAGATAACAGCGTACCTATATGGTGAGTAGCATGCTGTGAGACGTAACCAACACGAAGGGCTGGATGCTTGTACACAGTTCCTTCTTGAGGAATGGTCTCGCCCTGGAGTAAATAGGTCATTAAGGGGACGCCATTGATCAGATCATCACTCTTGCCGTCAGAAGTTTGATCAAAGTCGATTTGCCTGCGCCATTGGGGCCGATTACGCCTACTCGGCTGAATGACAATGAAACACGCTCAATCAGACATGTGGAGCACAAACTCACCTGGAAAGTGATAAGGCTTGCGAAGTGGAGTGAATGAGGCGTTATCACAAATAGAAGCATCAATTATTACTCACCGCAAGACACGTTTATTAGCGAAGGTTGTGGCCGACCGGGGTACGTGAACGTGCAATTTGACATCTTCAAAATGGCACGAGTATTACTGCGAACACCCATCAAAGAGCCAGGCGGAGGAAATGAGAATTTAACGGATGTCGCCGCCAGGGTATAGTATGATTTAGCCTCCGGATGTTTTTCCACAAACGATGAAAGATTTCCCGGATAATAGACGAGCTACAATAGAGGGGAGTAAATCAGTCGGCGTTCAATGTCGGCCGACGAGGGCCTTTCTTACCTTTTTGGACTCGTAATGTATGATATCAGTAGTCACATTATCTAAAAACCTAGTCATGTGGAGCAGAATTAGCGATTGAATGTTAGAATTGGGTTAGACGTACCCAGAATCGTGACTGATGATTAGGCAAGTGACATTTTTGTGGGCGATGAGATAACTCTCAAGCCATTGAACGGAAGCCCGGTCCAACTAAGTATCAGGAAAATGTCAAGCGATGGAAATGGGGATAATACGGATACGAACATGATTGGTGGGCTGCATCGCAAAAAAAGTACTTGCGAGTGAGCTAACGCTAAAACAGCAGCATCGAACCACCACACACCTCATCCAAAAGAAGAAGATCGGCATTGTAAAGCATTGCACGGGCCAACTCTAGTTTCATCTTCCAACCACCGGATAACCCACCGACCACGTCTGACTGCCGGGCATCATCGAATCCTACCTCCAACAATTGATTTCGTATTTTAGAACGCGGGATTTGTGCCAGAGCCTTGTCTGCGGCAGATTAATTGCTGTCACCGAATATAATATTAACGAATAGATGCACTGACCTGACGCCACAAAGTCTAGCACAGACATAGACGTGTCCTCGCCCTGCAAGGAGTGCTCTACCATGACACAACGTAATTGATCTTGAGGCGGAAAGTTCTCTACTTTGCCGTCCCGAAGCTGGCGCATGAGGGTTGATTTCCCTGATCCATTCGTTCCGAGTATCCCATAACGGCGTCCGCGGAACAGACGGAGTGTTGTGTGCGAGAGCAGTAAAAGTGCACCATAAGCAAGAGAAAACAATGAGTCACACAGAAGCTCGCCCTCGCCACTTTGATCATCATGCACAGATTTGTGTAGTGCCTAGATGGTGCCTCATCATGAAAAGTTTCAAAATAGAGCAAGAGAACACACTTGATCAATCGCACGGAAATGGGACCGTGCCGACTCAGCAAATCTAGCAGACCCGTCTGGCCCCAACCAGAATGTCATGTACACACCGACACAACGTTTCCATACTTCCGGATCTTGGAAGCGCCGATTATAGACAAGGTCAGCGACCATGGACCCCTGGAATTGTAAGGATTGGCCTAAAAGAGGATGCCTGGCAGATGGCGGAGCATTTGGGCCACTCGCAGAGGGGATAACAAGGTCTGATGGAAGCAGCGACAACAAGACGGCAACAACGTCAGCCACCTCCTTGCTGACATCCCGCGTCGGCGGCGTCCCCGAGGTAGATGCACCTGCCTTGAGCAATGTATCAAGTGCCGTCTTGCCGAAGGCACGAACCTTGATAAATGGTAGAATGAGATTCGCAAAGCATACAATCAAAAGAGTATAGCCAACCTCCGGAAACGCGGCACCCTCAGCAATCTTCTGCACACCCATTACGAGAGGACTAAGATATCTCGCGGCAACTACGGGGTTCCTGACCAGTTTGACTAAGTTATCAATGACGACAACCGTGCGCCGCTGCACTTCCATGCTGCGATCATTAAGAGCACGAAGAAGTAATGGTACGAGAACGGCCAACGCTGGTGCCGTGACTTCGGCGACAAAAGTTGTTGATGATAGCGCCTTTATGCAAGCAGGTGCTGCATCAGGATTAGACATACACTTAACCAGAGCGGATATGTGGGGAGCGAGATCGGGGTTCGCGAGCGTCGTGCACAAAGAAGTGGCACACTTGACGGCAGCAGAAGCAACCTGCAGTAATTCGGTCGGCGGAACAAAATAGTGCAAGGACATTCACAACGCACCTCCTTTTTTGTGTCGTGCATTGCCACTTCGACTTTGGGTAGAATATGACCGAGTTCATCAGCCACTGAGTCCTTAGCGCGAGCCACGAAACTCTTGAGAGCATCTAGGGCTGCGACTTTTGTCTGCCACTTTCCTTTCTCTAGGATATCTTCTAAAATGCCGAAAACGGTTCTTGTGGCTTCTGGGGGGAGAAGTTGGAGGATGGCCTTCGTTGCAGCCGTTGCAGCGGTCCGAACAACCTCTCCCTTGTCAGACAACAAGTCGAAGAGAACATGAAGGCTCGGGAGAAGCAGGGGTGCACAGGGGGGTCCGAGAACAGCGGGGAATGACTGGAATGCGATAGCGCCAGATTCTCGTTCCCAGCCAGACTTCTTGTTGAGTGCAAAATTTTCAAGGATAGTGATTACATTTTGGTCGCTGTTAAACTTTAGATCCTGTCACCTTATGATGTCGCAGAGAAAATAAACGCACACCAAGCTCTCTATACCTGCTTTAGAAACAGCAAGGGCGAGCTTGTCAGCTGCTGCTTTGGCGTCTACACAGATTGTGATGAGTTCTATCTCTCAAGAAAGTCATGGGATATAGACCTGGGCCAGATGGTGCACTGCGCAAAGCCTCGATGATAGAAGCAAATTCCGACTCCAAAGAAGAGGTCATTACAGCGGGAGACATTTGAAAAACTCAGGATATAAGTCCTAGGATAAATTGTGCGATTAGAAGGGAAATCGTAGAGTCGACCGTCTACTTGAACTTGGGCACTGATGATACAGGTGAGATTGAAGTTGAATCCCAGTGCAGGATGCCTCCGATTATTGTCCAAAATCTATGAGTCGTGAAATGAGAAATACAGTTGAAAGCCGAGGGGGACGGCGACCATGCAGCACTGAGATGCGCCCACAGCCCACTAAATTTTTTGGCAGTGCTCATCACGGCTGTCACAGTGGTCACACAGAGTGACATTACAGGACTGCTACTATACGAAGTCGACGAAATATGCTTGAATGAAAAGTGATGTTACAGTAATTGTCCTGGAAAGACGTCCGAATCCTCTCGTATCGTGCGATGCAATCGATGAATTTAAATGGTACCGCTGCGCAGGTTATCGAATTGACTGCCCTCATAGCTCAGCCAGTTAGGGCTCAGGTCCAATGGTCCCATGGCGTTCTTGACGGTAGCAACCAAGCTCCTCCCGGGCACTGGGTCCTTGCCCAACCCACCTTCCATTCCCTCGCGCATGCTTCCTTTGTCTCCGCTTAACTCCCAGAACATGCTTCCTCGAAGACCTTCACGGCGGATCCAATCGCCCTTCCAATGACCGACCTGCTCGTTGTCAAAGCTCACCATCTCTTGCTTCTGATAGTCGTGAGACCAGCTCGCTAGGGCCTTGTCGTCTTGAAACACGTATGTACCTGGGAGCGGAAGAGCACGGTAGTCATAGACACCTTGCTCCCAGCTACCTGGCCCAATGCCGGAAAACGGTGCTCCGGGACCGGACGTGTTCATAAAGCTTCTGCCGTAGAGCGGAATCCCGAGAACCATCTTGGACCGAGGGACACCGTTCGCGCTGTACCACTCAATCGCCTGTGAGGCGCTGATAGGTCCACCGTAGATGTTGGCTTGGTGATTTGCAATAGAATCCCATGACCCAGCTGTGATGGTTTCCCATGTAAGTCACATGCTGATAGAACCAAACATTTCAGAACATACAGAAGTCGTATGCCATCATATTCCAAAAATCGAGGTACTGGTCCATTTCACGTACGTGTAACTTTTGATAGTTGTCGGGTCCGCAAGGAGCAGCAATCTAGTAAATATCTCAGATTTGAAGTTCGGCGGGGTAGATAATGCTGGATGGCATACTGTCAACAAGAATCTATGATAGATTCCCTTCATTTGAGCGTGCTGATCTAAGCCTACTCTGAGTTCCCTGAGGAGGTCGGTGTAGCCACGAGCCTGGTGCTCATTGGATGGATATTCGTAGTCCACATCGAGACCATCAAGACCGTAATCTTCAAGTAGACGAACTGCGGACCGCACGAAGTTGGCACGAAGGGCAGGATTGACGACGATAGGATGGAACTTTGGGGAATATGTCCAACCTCCGATTGAGAGAAGGACCTTCAAGTGTCTATTTTGCTGTTTCAATTTATAGATGGCCTTGAAATTCCCGTATAAGTTGTTTCCGACGTCATTCCAAGAGTCACCGGGGTAATGAATATCTTTGTCTGCCCATGCATCAGAGAGAACAACTTCGCCCGAGTCAGGTCTCAGATCAGCGAATGCATAAAGAATGTGACTGGATCGATAGTGAGCGTGAAAATGTAAGGAAGACAGCGCCTTACGTCAAATCTTGGGCAGGGATGTTCGACGGCGGAAACTTGCGAGCATAAATCCCCCTATGAATAGGAACGATAAATGGTCAATATTTCCCGTATATGACCGATGGAAGAACGTACCAATTTACGAAGCTGGTAAAACAGTCAGAGATAGGTCATTGTGGAGGAGGCCAACACTTACTATCCAACGCTGTATTTTCCGTGACCTTGCATGCCTGGAGTATCACTCGGTGCTGGCGGTATGGACGAAGATGTTTGAAATTCTAATGCTGTGGTACTGGTTGTAGCAGAGTCTAGTTGAGGAGAAGGTTGTTGAAGAGACCACGAGAAGAACGCTTTATACGATGCAAACGCGAGGATGAAGAATACTAATCCAGAAAGAAAAAGAGTCTTGCGAGAAGAAAAACGAGAAGCGGGTTTGGCGGACGAACTACCTTCGTCAGAAGGAACTGCTTGGTACGATGTTGTCGAAGGCATGCACGAGACTCATCTAATCATAGCTCCACGAAAGTTTGGCGCGCTGACCAAGGCTTTAGTATTTGCTTAGTAAGTATTATTAGCATCAAAGCGAGGTATCGCTCTCGCCATCACCATCACATGAAAGACAAGAAAATTAATTATCAAACTCGCTCAAAGGTGGCACAACGTCGTGGACGGGCCCTAGGCTAGGCCTGGACGGACAAACAAATTGGGCTTGCTTGCCTTCAACTTGAACGACCTCGTGCTCACTGCATCTCAGTCATGAGGTTCAAGCCCTCACGCGATGCCCAACCGAAATGGCTGCCAAGTTACCTTGATGTTGAAAGCGACAGTAGTGAAGATGAGTACTGAGTCTCGACTTGTCTTCGCACTAAGTAATAGTACTCAACACTCAGGAATCGCCACATTTGGAAACGTGTCATGAATATAGATTCTGTCCTGACTCAGGATAGAATCTGAATTCATCACACGTTTACAAATTCCATTGCTTCCGAGGACGGCTCGTGATAACTTTCCATTGTTTCCTACCACGTTCAAGTTCAAAACCCAATATACTGGCGAGACGACAGTCCTGAACCCTGCTCAGTACTCGTTTAGACTGAATGTCTCTTCCATCTCAGCCCCCCTCCGTTGCCACCATTTCGAAACCCTCGTGCAAGTTGCAGCAACCACCGAAACGCATAACGAGGTCATAAAAGACTTCGACTCTGATTCAAATGCTCACCCAGTCAAACAGTAGTCAAACAACACATCGCACCGCAATCCGGTAGCTCAAGGCAAACTTAACAGCCAAAACAAAGCTCATGGCGGATCAGGGCAAGGGCTCGTGGTTAACTAAGCTCCGCAAGGAAAATAAGCAATTTTCAGAACGAACAAAACCTTCAGACTGTCAAGATCGCTGGGCTTCAAGACGAGTTGAAGAATATTTTGCGTCAGCTGACCAAACAGGCCGTGTGTACATCCGTGACGAGAAACCAGCCACTTACATCATACATTAAAAAGCTTAAAACTCAAGTCGGATGCTGTGCGCGACAATTTTTCGCTTTGATTTTTGATACTGACCTTTGCGGGCAGCTAAATGGGACTGCCGTCGAAGCGACAGGGTATCAGGACGTCGACCAAGATATGTCTGACAGCTTCGCATCCAACCTTGAGCCTGTCGATACTAAGTGGTTATCAAGTCGGAAAATGATCCTGATCTGATTAAACAGATTGCGGTCGTCAAGAGCGAAGATGGCAAATTTGATGTTTGGGACCTTGAGCACTTTGGTCTCAGACCTCTGGTTGTCGTCGAAGAGCGGTTCAACGTCGGATTTCGGCGTTCTGTGATCAACAACTTGGGCTCGGGGATCTCCCGTATAGCGAATCAAGCTAACACTTGCTATCACTTCAGGCTCTTGGTGGAAATTACCAAACCACGTCGAACAACTGGCAAGTTCGTGCAAAATCGGGTAAATACCCTTAGTGCATATCTCGACTCTGGACTCTACCTAATGTATCGCCACTAAAGTTGAAACGTTGAAGCTTCACAGTATACATTCATTCACTATATCTAAGTCGAATTAACACTTACCATGCTGTATTTTTAGAGCTCCATAATCTTGGAAGGTAGATGAAAGTGAGTTTTCTGCGGCTGAAACAGATAGGGCGCCGTAGATGATTAGATCTATTGCTCAAATTACAAATAAAATATCCAGTACATACAATTCTTCGCGAAAAGTTATTACAACCAAACAGGCCCGTGGCACACTAGAAGAAATAATGGTACAACTAACTGTAATGAAGTGTGCCAAAGGCGGCTAGTGAGTGAGAAGGACCGTGAACGACCTCTTCCTGAGCGGAAACCAAGGAGCTAGACAAAAGACCAGCTTGTCACCGCACCATAATCATGCACATTCTGTCATAGCAGACGAGTGATAACACCAAGTCCCTGTGTGTTGACAGTCAGGGGTACAGTGGCAAACAGAGCAGTCATCAGCATACCTTTGTCTTACCTTCTCGGAACAACAACTTCATTCCGACCTTGACAAACTCCGGCTGTGTAATGAATTCAAACTGAACGGTGGCTCGATCACCAGTCCGCAGGACCCCTTCAGGGTTGTCCATCGATATGATACGAACAGTTTGGCGGACAGCCTGGAACTGATGAGAACTATGGTATGCATCAGGAAATCCTACTCACTCCGCAATGAAGCATGGCCTAGTATATGCATACTACATCAGCATGGTCCGTGAGAACAGCAAGTCGTTAAGCGTACCTGGTAGTTTCGTTGCATGGTAGTATTGTGACTGCGAATTCTGCTCGAATCATTACATTGTAGAAGAGGTACACTCGAGCTCACTATAATATGAGAACCTGTCCTTCGAATTGACGTGTTGCTGTGAGTCCTAATGAGCTAACACAAAAATAATAGCCAAAAGATGCAATGTTAACCTTTCGGGGGAGTATCGGTCTTGTGAACTATGACCATACCCTTCCTGACGGCTGCACGTTTCACTCGCTTGAGAGCGAGTGCAACGCATTGCCCAGCCTCGGCTGTCGCAACATCAGCTCTGTGAAAGTTCAGTACCCACAAAAATGCTAGAGGAAACCGAGAATTACCGTTTTCGCTGCATGCTCCTCACAAGGGTGGACTGGAAATGTCCATTGGAGTCTGGCCCAAAGAGAACTGAGTCACCTGTCTTGACACTTCCACTGTTGAGAATGCCATTGACGACCGTCCCCACATAAGGGACAGACCAGACATCAGTGACCGAGTACTGCAGCGAAAGATATCAGTTGCATGCTTGTATGTGTGCCAAGGGATGCTACCTCAAGTGGCTGATCAACTGTGAATGTCTCAGTGTCCGCTTCGCTGGATGGAAGGAGATTCAAAAAAGTGCGAAACTTCAGTCAAGTCAGAACCCTCGCAAATCAGAAAGAACATAACACCGACATAGTCAAGCCCTTCTCCAGTGACATTGGAGACGCGGAATATTGGACATAGTCTATGTTCTATAAGCACCAAAAACTCGCGATCGAAGACGAATAGACTTACTTGTGTTGCGCAAATGTCTGCGACGATTCAATCGCGACTTCCATTGAGTTCACGAAAACTGGTGTTTTCCTGCAAAGAAATGTTACGTGGAATCGAAGGGGAGTAGAAGATATGATTCACCTGCATCCAGGACTCTTCAAAATCTTCACTACCTGTTTCGTGGTCTCATTAAGAATATTAGGTGGGGTCATATCAATCTATGTAAAAATCAGTCAGTCGCATAGTTGTGGAGTTAATTTTTACCTTGGTAATACAAACAACAACTGGCACGCTTAGAGCCAGCGCTATTGCCAAATGCTCCTTCGACATGCCAATAAGCCCGGCGTTGGCACCGACCATAAGGATCACACACGATGGCGCCCCGGACGTCAACCCGTACAGAGTGGTTTTTAAATATCGCTCGTGGCCCGCGAGGTCTATAGAGCGGAGGAATATGTGCAAAACACAGAGTCACGTCGAACGGACTTACCACTGAAGGAAACTATCTTGGCTGACCGTGCTGAAATTTCGTCCCAGCCTAGTTTATCGCGTCGAATCACGTCTACGTCAGCAGATGGCAGTATATTTGGAAGGACCGGAGTTCCGGCTGTCGAAAAACCAAGGATCTAAGTGATAGGATGTAGGATTGTATAGGCTGGTAGGGTACAGGCAACTTACTTCCATCCCTATACTAGATGTTCGTCCGGTCTCAATTTCGTGTTTATGGCGAAATAGTGCTACACGAGCTCGGCCTCTCCCATCATCCAGAGGACCTGAGAAGAAATATATAATCGAAGTACGCGTGCATAAACGTGTTTATCATACCGCGGGTTAGAACTCCGAGTGTTGTAGACTTGCCCGAATCAACGTTGCCAACAACAGCGCAGCGGACCTCAGGAACCAATTCAATGCTGGGTGGAGGTAATCGTAGTAGTAGAGTTGCACGTGGATAGTGGCTGTCAGTAGTTTCGAAAAGAACGGATATCTATTGGAGATAAATTCATGCTGCCTATATATAAATAGAGCACACACCTTTCCTCCCAGCTCTTCTACAACTCTTTTAACTGACGATTGCAATGAAGTGACCTCAACGTCTGTTCGCGGGACCCCCGACCATCCTGTTGCCTCGTCTACACTCTCTTCAGCAAAGAGTGATGCATGAGGTGGTCGGCAGCCAATGTGGAATATGTATTCGCCTTTGCGCCCAGTGATGAGTTGTGCTACCGAGGTGCGTGCTCGGTCATAATCATGGATAGATAGTAGTGTCTGAGAAGAATTGAGTGAATGCATGACGTGTTGATGGAAGTAGAGTACCAGTACAGCTTCAACCTCGTCCTCAACGCCGGCATCCCTGGATTGAGATGCTTCAACGACAATATTAGAATCCTCGACTATCTGTGTTTTCTTGGAATGTATATTCCGCGAAGCAAGAGTTCCACTGGCTTGGCCACGTTGGCGAGCGAGTTCCCGTGCACAAATATCCTGGATTTCGGATTGAAAGCTCTTTAAAGACATTATGAGTTAGCGAGGAAATAAGAGCAGTGATAGCACAAGTTTATGTGGGTGCCAGTGCATGCATTAACATACTAGTCCGTTCGAGTCAGAATAACTAGTGAGAGTCACGTCACCCTCGATGCCGTCACACAGGGGGCTTGAACCACTCGAAAGCTTTGATGATCATCCGGGAAAGCAGGAACGACCAATTAAAGTGTTGAGTTTTTGGAGACCCTATGAGCCTGTACGCGACGCAAGTAGTGATTGCATGTTGAACTTGCTTTTGACAAGGATCAGATTCTGATTCTCAAAAGCAGATTCCACTGTTGCTTTCACGTGATGGCCTGAGCACCGTCACGCGTGACTAACTTGGTCTTTTCATCCCTTCCGAGTCTTCCAAATTCGCTGACAACTGACTGGCGACTGCTAACGCTATCCAGGCCTAGAGACCAGTACTGAAATGAAGCTCCCCAGTGTCTTTGGATGTGCCTCGACACAGGGCTCTTTGAGGATGCGTCTGTTGGCCCCTACCTTCCCATTCATGAGGCCTTCAGGCCTGAGCACTAGCAGTGAGCCACTCATCCCGAGTGCGCAGGTAACCAAAATTACCTAACAAGGCAAAAATGAAAAGTATTGAGACGCAATCGAACCTTTTCCCGACTTTTTTGCCTTCCCCGCTAACCGAGTGGCTCGTCCCTTATGCTCAGACCACCGCACACGATTGCTTCGCGCTTTTTGCCTTTAAAGGCAGAAACGCGTGCCACAAAAAAGCAATCGTACTCGATGTCCATAGCACGCCTAGTCCTTTAAAGAGGCGCGCAGGATGTGTGGAAATACCACAACGCACGCGCTTTTTACCCACTCCAAAGATTCAATTCTACTCCGCAGATCATATATAACTGCTTCTCTCCAGTTACACACTATCACAAGATGCCTGCTACAAGACACAACACAGTGCGTTTCTACCTCACATCAAGTATCTTGTGCTTATGACGCATTCTCTGCAGAGAATTGTTAACTGCCACATCTGTAACAAAGCTATAAGCCGCAAGGCAGATCTTCCTAGACATGTGCGTACGCACTATAAACACAATGACGCCTTGTAAGCACTCGTACTTTATATACCAGAGATGGTTCCTGACCCTTGATCAGCATGCACGCATGTCCATTCCCTAAATGTACTCACAAGACCCTCCAAAAGTCCAATATGCAGACGCACATCAGGACCCACACTGGCGAACTCTCGCATTGGTGCCCTCAGTGCCCATTTGCCACCACCGATTCAGCAAGCTTGACGCGTCACCGCAAGAACCTACACAACTACGAGCCCAGGGCACGTCGCAATGTCAGGGGCAAAGCTGCTCGGCTGTTCGCCGCTGCACCTTACCCATCCACTCAGTACAAGGAAGATATTTCTGCATCGCTGGATTTGAACCCAATGTTTCCCGAGCTCGCAGGCCTCATTCCCTGTGATGACCTCTCACCCGCTGAGTCTCAGGACAATTTCGGTGAACTCACCTGGGAAAAACTCTTCCCTGATTGTCCTTCCGAGAATTTTGCCTCCGTTTATGAACAGCCCTCGCGGCTCCCCATCCCCACCCCCAACTCCTTCCAACCCTCAACCGTCCCTGTCGATTTATCCACTCTCCACATGCCGCAGATCGACCCGAGGCTCCTATCCGATGTCAATTTTCAGCAGCCCATTCCCGCCTCCGATGCAGACCTTCAGTGCAAGCCTGTCTCCGGAAATGATCCGAACAACTTCCTATCAGCTGGACTGGAGGAGTTTTTGCTGGCATATGGCTCGGGGAGTTTTGAAGGCCGCTGCGAGTACCCGGGCAATGCAACGGGTTCCAAGTCCCAGCATTCGTTTACGAACGAACATAACTTCTAGGGGAATCTTTTTTGACTATCATGTTTCATCTCGTCACACTACCTGTACATCATCATCAGCATCAGCATCATCGCCATCAGCATCACAGTTTCATTTAGAACTTGGCATTATCGTTATCGTTTCACTTATTTTAACCATTTGCATCTTTTATGTACATATCTTCCTCCACACTTAACATTGCGACATTGACATTACTTGTAAATTATATTTTGTGCTTACACGAATCTCGTGACTATGGATTGGTTCGTTGTTGACAATGATCATGCTCGACGTGCCGCTGCCAGTCCAATTTTCATATCTGTCACCGCACAACCATATTGTTATGCTTCAGTCCGCGAATATTTGATGGCCCACAATAAAAAGTGGACCTAAATAGGTGGCTGAGCGAATGAATAAATTACGGTATAAAGTTAACTATTGTACTTCACATGCTTCACACGTGACGCTGAACACCACACTCAACTTTAAAATCAATTGCGGTACATAGTATAGATTGATTTTATCACTACTAACCAACCGTTTTCTGTCATCCTTTTACAAGCAGTCTAGCTTCGCTGAATGGGCTCCCAGCCAGTTCCGACGCATACTGCAGGCCCGTCTCATGCGCCACGGATCATTCGTGGCACTGAGCCTGGCCTCCTTGACCCGACACAACCCTCCCGTCTATTGCGTGCTCCAGATTCCACGCTCTCCTTCGCGTCCTTCGATCCACGTACCGCTCTTGCTGGCGAAGACATCCCGGACTTGCACAAATTATCTATTGGCGAGGATCTTCCTCCTCCTAAACGCATTGTCATCGAAACAACACCCAAAGGCACGAGCTTTTGGAGGTTTGTTCCAAAAGCGCGCCTGGATGGAGGAGTACGCGACGAAGGCTTTTGGCCACGAGTAGTCGACATATGCGGGTGAGTGACATCACCAATCTATGTTCTGGCAGTCGTTGGAATACTGTATTTTCAGGGAACACGTGTTTTGCTACCAAGAGCAGTGGGAGATTTACAAGCTGGACCCGGAATATCAGTGCACTGTCCACTTTGGTTTCAAATTTACATCCATTGTGAGGGTTGACCCTCAGGCTCGACGCTCTAGAGCTCCTTCACCACCAGGCCCGAAGCGCACACGCGCACGCACGCCTACTCCTGAAGCGAATACTCCACTTCCGAGCAAAAGAGCGCGTTCACAGCGCGCTCGTGTAAATAGTGATGATCACAGCAGCGACAGTGAATTTGACGAGGACGAAGAAGAAGTGGAACAAATGATTGTTGATGGCCTTCTTCGGCGCAAGACCAAGCCCTTGTCGAACGCCGTGCGATCCGGGAGGGAAGAATTGAAAAAGGAGCGAGACAAGCGATGGCAGAAGAATAAGGGAGCACAAGCAAAGTATAGTCAGGAGTCTCAAGCTGATGGACAGCCGATGTCCATGGATGCGGAACAATTTGCATCTCAGAGCAATACTGGGACGCAAGCCGAAGCGAAACGAAAAAGTTTGTCGCAACCTCTGTTCTTTATAGCGCTCTGACCAAGGCGATAGAAAGCGGATTTACCGTTGACACGGACGACGACCTGCCACAAGAACACACCCCTAATGGTCACGCGCGAAAGCGTCAGCGAACTACCTCACCAAGTCGGGCCAAACATGCTCTCAATTTCTCAAAAATGCAACGGGAAATACGAAAACAAATAAAAGTCAAGGAGATTCACGAACGCCATCAAAAGGGATTCAAAAAAGTGTTTGCCGATTATTACCCGATCAGCATCGACGAACTGCGTATGTTACCCTTTTCACTCTGCTCGTCCAATGGTTCATATTGTTTCTTCAGCGAGCGATCATGAAGAGCCATCGACTCAGCCAGCTGCTTCGAAAGAACGGTCCGAATCTAGTGAGAGTGAAGACTTGAACGAAGAGGCAATGCGACAAGCCGAGCTTGCAGAGTCCATTCGCAAGATGCGAGAACTTGACCGGGATAGACCTCTTTGGGAAGAACAACGAAGGAAGCGCGAGGCGCATGAACGTACTGAAGAACAAGAGCGCCAAGCCAAAGCAGAACAACGGAGAAGAGCTGAGGCAGAACAACAAAGGCAGCAACGCGAGGAGGCCGAACGTAAGGCACGGCAGGTCCGAGCGGAAGCCGAACGACGTGAGGCAGAAGAGGGGAGGCGACGGCAAGAACAGCGGCGGCTCAGGCAACGACAACGCTGGGATTCCGGTATTTGGACGAGTCACCGAGCTCTGGAACGATACAAGGTTCTCAGCGAGGAGTTTGACGCCGCAAAGTTCACGCCTGATCAGCCGATCTCTTTTCTTGACATCCCGTGGCCTGTGCTTCATCATCCTTCCCGTCTTACAGTCGAGGATGTCGACTGGTCGGCGGTGGAGAGTTTTTTTGCAACTGTGAAGACCTCTATGCGACCGCAAGATTACAAAGATTTTGTGGAAAGAAGTCATCGGCGGTTCCACCCGGATAGATGGCGTGCCCGAAAGCTCTGGTCAGCTATTCGGGATGACGTAGAACGCAGCTGCCTCGAGGTTGCCGCTAACACAGTTGCCCAAGCTATGACACCTATCTGGAGAGAAGTGAAACCACACTGATGTACATAAGTACGTCAGAATGAACATGCATGGAACGTGCGCATCTAATAGATACCCTCATATGAATTTTTGAATTGATCGCTTTGGTTGAATTGGTTTGGCTTCGATAGGCGACCATCACGCCCACAGAGCTAGAACTTCATCAATAGAGAGAATCCCCAAACAATCTGGACGAGTATGACAACTTTGACCCGTGTGCAAGGTTTTGCTCGATGCAAGGGGGTATTTGGTTCCCCCACTCTTCATCTTATGAGCCAATATGCGCCCGGTATTCAGATGGACTCCGAAGTGCGCACAGATAGGCTTCAATCGTGGGATGCGGGCTTGATGGCTCGTTGACCGTCAGCATCAAACAGATGCGCAAAGAAATGTCGGACTGCTGTCCGAATACGTGATAATGATCATGATTGCGCCAGACGCAGTGCAGTGCAGAGGAGTCGGACGAGATCAAATCATGTTTTATCAAACTATATCCATTACTTATCTCACTTACACATACTCACGCCGGATAACCATCAATAATTCCGAACCCTTTCTCGTCGCCATGAGCATGTGAGAGCCTAGGTACCAGTAATCTTGGGGTTATAACATGATTAGTAACCTCACGACCAAATCAGCAGAGGGCGCAGAAACCAATCTGCCAATCATTACTATGCTAACAATGTACTGCCTGAACATCATAAACGCTTCCGTTAATTATGGGTATTCAACGTTTCAAAGACTGGCTCACCCCGGCATGTGTTTGCCAATCAGTCGACCATTGCACTACGCCGGCGGCGGCGGGATATGCCATCATGAAGGTAGTATTAATTAGTCACGCCCCTGAGGCCGTACTAGTATCCAAGGTAGAGAATCGGTTTGTGCAGAAATTCTTCATGAATTCACTACCAATCAAATCAAAACATCCGATTAGAATCATCGCCTTCATGAATCAGTCGTAGCTGATGTGAAGTTGCTTCCTGGTGCTTCCTGCATTATCATGCAAACTTCGACTCTCAATATGCAATATATTCAGTTCATTGACAATATGAAGCACGATAAGAATCAAATGGTGGTACGAAGTACCTAGTATAGCCTCCATTAGCCTGCATTATGCCTTCTACTCCATTCCAATTGACTGTATTATTGTCAATGGCAGACTAGTAACTTGGCTTCGCTAGAATGGTGTGATGGCTGACTGGGAAGCTACCGAGAGCCGAAAAAGGGTCTTAACGATAGTTGTGACAGGGCGGCCTAAACTTGCGCACTCTGATAGTGATTTCCAGGGAAGTGCAGAACCAGTGCGACCAATAAAAGTTAACGCGAACTGTTGACACTTGTGGGCGCGTCCGCTATTTCTGCAAAATAATGAATTTGACACAGTGCAGGCTGGCAGAGGGCTGTCCTGACAGACCCTTGATCATTCACTGATTCAAAGGCTGCGCATATAGCAGCAAATTGACGCTCAAGTGGCCGAGCTCTGTAATGCCAGCGTCCATTCAGTTGTTCCTGGATATCTGGTAAGCCCGGTCGCATCTCCAGGCATGCATGCCGAAATCCTGAGCGGGGAACTAAGTGCCTAGATTAAATCATTCAGTTGAATATTTGCGCATCAGAACTGGAGGAAACGCGAAAGGGAAAGGATTAGACCTACTGAGCGCCAGGAATGACCCGGAGGAGGTCGACGAGGTTTTCCTAAGGAGCACCAGCTGTTGAGGCCTGCGTTGACTGAAAGTCCCATTTAGGATGGCGGGGGTTACAGTTAGCGTGGGTTAGCCTATAGGACCCGAAGGTCAACGGCATTCATCACGATCAGGGTGCGGCTGATCCATTTGGTCAGTATCCCAGGGATCGCTATACACGCGAGTTATTTTTGTATATCGCCTGTCAGGAACCTCCCCCCGTCAACATATAAATGTTGGGCTATGCCACCATGTCAACCCACCCAGCCCCCTTGGATCTCATCACACTACCAGCACTCCAATGGACACTTCAAGCACTCTCAAGCCAGCTGAAGTCGCTGTTGCTCTGGTCGAGCAAGCTGTAGTCAAGCACAACACACGGTTGGACAAGACCTTCTTCAAGGCAGTAAGTAACAAGTGTACGCATGTATAGTTCAACATCTCAATCTTGCTATTAGGTCCTTGCTGGTGTTATGTTGTCCTTCGGTGGCCTCTTCGATCTCATCATCAGTGGTGGCTCTCCAGGTCTGACAGCTTCGAATCCTGGAATTGTCAAGGTCCTCGGCGGCTTTGTATTCCCAGTCGGACTCGTTATGTAGGTACCAACAACATACCGTCAGACCATGGCTTAATTGTTATGCCCTTCATAGGATTGTGCTCCAGGGTCTTGATCTGCTCACGAGCAACCTCATGGTGTGTAGTTTAACGTTTGTGTAGACCACTTCTCACCCCTCACGCAATTTATAGATCTTTCCCATGGCTGCTTTGAAAGGAGCAATTCCCTGGTGGGGCATTCCCGTCAACTGGATTGTCGGTGAGTACCGCCAAAGTTTCTTAGGAGTCGTTTACTGAGTATACCATCACGTCAGTCTTTTTCGGAAATCTTGTTGGCAGTCTGTTCTTCGCAGCAATCCTTTCAAAATGTCAGTTTGCGTTCATTGGCATGGATTATATAGTACAGGGCTGACACGTGTATCACATCCAGACGACGGACTGATGGTATCTGATCCCTATGCCTCATACGTAAGGGCATTCGCCATGTGAGTCACTTCATACTATTTGGCAATCTACCCGTCTCAACAACCTGTGCTAGTACGAAAGCTATTACACCTGGCTGGTACCAGATCTTCCTTCGTGGTATTGGTTGTAACTGGCTTGTGTGCATAGCTGTTTGGGTACGTATATCGTGATGTCGCTCCGAGCAATTACTTACGCGTGCATTATCTAGCAAGGAGTCGGGGCCAAGGAAACTTATTCGAAAATCATCGCCATCTGGTTCCCCATCTGGGTTAGTGAAGTCGACAAAAGTACCGCTGGTCCTGACTGATATATTTTTAGGTCTTCGTGGCTTGCGGGTTCGACCACGGTAAGTCGCAGAACGTTCGGATGTAAACTTATACTGATACTTTCTACTAGTTGTCGCAAATATGTTTTCGCTTCCGCTCAGCATCATGCTCCACTCTGAGGTATGTGTTTCACATTCCAACCTGTACTAGGCCCATCTCTAATCACCTTTTAGCTTTCGACCGACCTGTACATTCGCAAGTATGCAACAAGTCATTTATTCAGTACATTTCAACGTTTACTGATTACTCTTTTAGGTCGCTCATCGCGTCTTTGATCGGTAACATTATTGGAGGTCTCTTCGTGGGCTTACCAGCTGTGTATTTCTATCTTGGTGACTGGCATGCCGGTGGCATGCGTGATGCCGAGGAGGCCCGCATAGAGCGCAAAACCTCCGAGCCCAGTTCCTCAGAAAAGACCGCATAGGCGGGCCAAAACTGGGATACCCATCACTTTTCATGCATTGGACGACTATTTATGGCCGCGATAAGAACTCATGTACGCAACGTGATTAACGAAGCATCCTGGAGATACGATGTAAACTACCGGAACGAAACGCGCTCAATGCATTCTCAGGCGATCCTCCAGGGGTGGGCATACGACGGGAGATGTTGGGGTTTATGTGTCATGACATATCATATTGTACACATTTGTAGGGGGTGGAGGACATACGGAAGGGATCGTAACATAGTGTATTGGACGAGTATTGCAAGCATTAAGCTTGCGGTACATTGGAGTTTTGGATGTTTTTTGTACTACAGGAATTGTGACACGTTTGCACCTTGATCAGTCTAGTACGGTTTATTGAAGACCAGAGCATTTGACAGCCAGCTGAGAATAGATTTAGTGTCACGTCAGCAGGACTTGATTTGCAAAATTCTTCACTGGATCCAAAGATAAGTTGTATGTGATGTCACGACCGGCTGTAGCTATTCTTCGTTACCTTCTGATCATAGAAGACGTAGGTCGGAACATGGTTAACCTGGCTTTGGAATAACTTTATAAACAGAAATCAACGTTATCTATAGCGGTACACAAATAAAAGGGTGTACGTGGGTCGCACAGCTGGGTTCTTGGAAGACTCGGAGGGGGTCTACTTTTAGGACTATGGTGATTCTCATAATTATGCTGCAATCGCTTTGAAGATGGTCGGGCGGTGAGAATGCCATTCAAAAGATGGCCACGGACAACATCATATGCCCAAAAAAACGTCACCTCTCCCCATCTTCCTCCTTAGTATTCCACGTATTTGATCAAAGAACCGATCAGTAAAGCCGACGGTGATGAATATGCGCGGAAAGCCCTGGAAATGACCGTGCACCGATATGCAGGGGAAATGTAGCGGTTCAGAATCGCGAATCCAAAGCCATGGGGGCCGAGAATTTTCAAGCCTATTTGGCATAGAGCATACTTTCGGTGTTTAGATTGCCGAGTGTAGGATGGATGAGTTGCCAACATCCAAGATGATAGGAGTAGATTGCCCCGGGGTGCAGGAAATTCCGCTTTGAACAAGCTGTTGTGCACAATGAAGTAGTGACAGAGCCAATGCTGATACCCCCTCGCCATGCTCCTGCCAGGATAATATCGGAAGGCGTGTGCCCTATCTCCACCACCAACTAAGGTTGGAAATGGGAAGCGCCTTGGGAAAGAATGTGTGGAAGACAAGCAGCATTCTAGAGCGAAAGCACGTGGAATTGAGTTATCAAGATCTATGAGCCTTTGCGTAATTCTGGCAGAGAAGTCACGCAGGCGAGTCGAAACGTGGGTGAAACCCCCCGGATGAAAGAAGTGGAATTTTTGTTCTCCAAGTTGGGGAGATGGGTCGGATATGGCGGAGCCCCTGACCGACCGTGTCAATACTCTGGAATGAGTTCTGGTGCAGCTTTCGAACCAGAAGCCAATATTTTCGACTCATTTTTGATAAGCTTAGAAAGCAGCGGTCCCTCAGGCATCGACCTATACACGCATCTTCGGTCAGTGCAAGTGCGCGATGATCTGACTGCGGGAAAATAGCGGCATTGCTACATTAACCCGTAATCGCATTTGAATCCACCAAGAAGAAAGAAATCACGATGATGAGATCTACAAACGTGGCAGACTAACCCCATCAGCACTGGATGCCCCGGGACCAAGTTGATCTTAGGCGCTTAGAAGGCAGCGAGTGCCACAACTTGAATGACCATGTGGGCACCCTGATGATCATCGTGTTAATGAGCTAGTAGCACAGCTCTCTGAGGGCTGATACGTACGTTCATACATAGTAGATGGCCATATGGCTAGCCTTTGACTCGCCAGTATTAATGGCAGTGTTCTATGAGCAGCATCTAGACTCAGATATCCACAGGCTAGACACGATTTTTTGTCAATGCCAACACTGCTGCCGTGAAACATCAAAGGTCACACCGGCGCCTTTTGTTGGGTCGAGTAGATGTCGGCCAAGTCACCCCTAGGCAGACCATAGACGATGGAAGGCGGTCGTTCCTTCCATACTAACATGTTTTTGTAGGCAAAAATAGTCTTATGTCCGAGTCATCCGGGGGTGGGGCTGGTCGAACTTTGTAGAGCTGGGGTCAAGAAGCCCGTTTCCCCAGTCCGCTGATCTGGGCAAACTTGGGCGGTGCTGTTGTGAAAATTGAGCTATATATACACTGACATGGAAGGGCGCGATCATACAAACGGAACATTGCTAGCTGACAGAAACAGACTAAACCCGATGGGAGAATGCGCGAGCTCCGAGAGACCGTGTGCGAGCAACAAAAGACAGTGGATTGGATGTGAGAAATCTGAATGGACAAAAGGGCAGGTAAATGCAAGATAATAATAGAGTAGGCAATAGCTGTGCTATACTGATTCGGATCTAGACACGGGGAGAACGATAGACAGCGCGAAACAGGCGTGCAACGAAAATGTGAGAGCAAATTGTGTCAGGGAAAGTCACCAAAAAGTATAGAGTGCACTCACAGAGATGTCGAAACCCTGTAGGCGCGCTTGTATTCGCTTTAAAGCCCGAGGATTGGTGGGTGAAGAGCTCACAAGGCACCCCGACCAGGTAGTTCCGACTGCACTCTCGACTTTTTTTGAATTGTGACAAATCCTATCCGGGCCGTTCTCACAAAGTGTGCTGCCGAAGTCGATTTGTACAACTGTATTATTTGAAAATCAAAGCGAACAGAAAAATAGCGGCTCTTTTTCTGGGATGGTTCAAAGAACGTGCGATACTCTAGCCCAGTCCAGTCTTTCTAACATCCAGAGATTCGGCTTCAGTGCTCAGGAGAGCTTCAACTGTCAACGCATAATTACGCAAGTAAGTTGAGTATATCATTCACAAGAGTGGGATATAAAGTAAGTGCGATATGTGCTCAACAGAGTGTAGCTCATTCTCTCGCGAAGAGAGGGCAGTTGTGTTTGAAGGCCAAAGGTTGCATCCAGCCTAGGACATAGCAAGCGCCCCTACGCATGTGGATCAGAAAATATGACAGGGCTGTTGAACTCCCCTATGAAAAGAATCTCCAGGATAAGTCATTCCGATCGTTCACGAGATGGTTTCAACATTCTCTGGGACATTGTCCGAAAGGGCTGGGGGCCAGTCTGGGAGGGGACTCCTTTAAGTAAATTCAGTAAGCGAAGAAATATTCTAAAGGGCGGACATTACTTCCTCATATCCCACACATTTTCACTGCTCTTCCCGAGCCGTCTGTGAGCCCACCACTCGGCACGGCGGCGGATCCAAGCGTCTCGTTTCTGTTCTGGGTGCATGAATTTCAAGCTCATACAAAATTTGAAGTCCTCTTTTTTAACTCCACACTCTGACATTTGGCCGTATCTGTATAACGATTTTATCTGAGTCCCCAGAACTGAAAGTCTGATGAGCATTGGCACTCCTGTGCGTTTTTAGGACATACCATGACATTGCAAAAATTCATCAAACAGGGTCATGCACCCTGGAACATCGTCCACGGTAGGATGAACCTTGCGCAGGTATTCCTCCTCTTGCTTGATCGCGGTTTCGAGGTCGACACTGGCCATATCAAAGGAAAGAACTGGCCTTGCGTGGGAACCGAACGCGCTTTTAAATTCCGACAATTGAACGCGTCGCGACGCGTTGTTTTGTTCTTACCATCTCCCTGCATCATTGCTAGATAAAGCTACACCATGGTGAGCACGGAGAACACAGAATTCAAGCTGATGTTTATTGAATCTCCACATCATAGTCACACACTCCCAGAGGCGCAAAGCGCCCAAGATCGCCTCCCATTCCTAGTTCATCACCAGCTCCACGTCCCACTCCAAGACGGAGAGATTCACAATCGTCTCTCCCGCCGTCTTCGCCTCCTGCACCTTTCTCGGATACAGACGATAGCCTGGATGATCGTGAGGGAGTGCGTGATATTGATGAAGACGATGACGAGGACGGCGAAGGCGAAGATTTGTTTGCGGATACCGTCGAAGCGTAAGTGTCAAAGCCCATATTCTTCTAGGTGCCTCACTTTTACACTAATAAAAAACAGAGATTATGCGCCCAACGAACTACTGGACCGCTACTCCGACCGGGACATCGACGATGAAGGGGATTTTGACGAAATGTCGGCTGCGGCTCGACGAGCAGCTGAAGCAAGGATGAATCGCCGTGATCGCCTTGAGCGCGCAGGAAAGCAAGGCACCCGAGCAGCCAATAGAGGCCGTGCACCTCAGTTCCTGGAGGACGATGACATGGATGATGAAGATGCTCTTGGCGATGATCTCGGCGTTGGAAGGATGAAGCGTCGCACAAGGCGACAATATGACGAACGCCGTGACGTAGATGATGTGGATGGTGTGGACGATGTTGGTGAAAATCCTGGCGGCCAGTCGGATGTGTACTCATCCATTTTTCATGATAGGAAATACCCCTTGAACAACTGAGTGACATCAAGGCTAAATCTATCGTCGAATGGATTGCCAATGACCGCGTTCGCCGCTCAATTGTCAAACATTTCCGGCAGTTTTTAATGACCTACGTCGACGAAAACGGCGCATCGGTCTATGGTCAGCGCATTCGTAATCTTGGAGAAAGTCCGTATGATTTCATTTACCTTTGACAAAATTACTAATTGGTCTGTTACAGCAAATGCCGAGTCACTGGAAGTATCTTATCTTCATCTGGCGATGTCAAAGCCCATCTTGGCTTACTTTTTGACAAATTCCCCGTCCGCCATGCTTACAATCTTCGACGAGGTTGCACTGAACGCTATTCTCGTGTATTACCCGTCGTACGAACGGATCCACTCAGAAGTCCATGTTCGCATTGCAGACCTTCCATTGAGCTCTTCACTCCGTGATCTCCGACGCTCCAACCTAAACAATCTAGTCCGAGTCACTGGTGTTGTAACTAGACGAAGCGGTGTATTCCCGCAGCTCAAATACGTCAAATTTGACTGCCGAAAATGTGGTGCTGTTCTCGGCCCATTCTACCAGGATGCAACAAAGGAGGTTAAAGTCAGCTTTTGCGTCAATTGCGAGAGCAAGGGCCCGTTCCCTGTTAACTCCGAGCAGGCTAGTCGCATTTTGAAATTATGACGATACCTGCTAATTGCTGCATGATAGACGGTGTACCGCAATTACCAGAAAATGACGTTGCAGGAGTCCCCTGGGTCAGTCCCTCCAGGGCGTCTACCAAGGCATCGTGAAGTCATTCTCCTATGGGACCTCATCGATCTGGCAAAGCCTGGAGAGGAAATTGTAAGTAACGTAGGCGCTTTCGAAAACCCACACTAAGCACGTCTGTGTAGGAAGTAACTGGGATATATAGGAACAACTTCGACGCCTCTCTTAATTCGAAGAACGGGTTCCCAGTATTCTCCACAATCATCGAGGCCAACCACATCAATAAAAAGGAAGATCTGTTTGCAGCGTTCCGTCTTACTGAGGAAGACGAGAAGGAGATGCGCGCCCTCGCACGAGACGAACGTATTCGGAAGCGTATCGTCAAATCTATTGCGCCTTCGATTTACGGACACGAAGACATCAAAACAGCCCTCGCACTCTCGCTGTTCGGTGGCGTTACGAAGGACATCAACCGTAAACACCGCATCCGTGGTGATATCAACGTACTGCTCTTGGGTGACCCTGGAACGGCAAAATCGCAATTCCTGAAGTACGCAGAGAAGACAGCTCACCGGTCTGTTTTCGCGACTGGTCAGGGTGCATCAGCTGTTGGTCTGACTGCCAGCGTCCGCAAGGATCCTGTAACTCGGGAATGGACGCTGGAGGGTGGCGCTCTTGTCCTTGCTGACAAGGGAACATGTCTTATTGATGAGTTTGATAAGATGAACGACGCGGATCGGACGTCTATTCATGAAGCGATGGAACAACAATCCATCTCCATCTCAAAAGCTGGCATCGTCACGACGTTGCAAGCTCGATGTGCTATAATTGCCGCTGCTAATCCTATTCGCGGAAGATATAACCCAACAATTCCCTTCCAGCAAAATGTCGAGCTGACAGAACCCATCCTGTCTCGATTTGATGTGCTGTGCGTTGTCAAAGACAACGTAGATCCGGTGCAAGACGAACTACTGGCCCGGTTCGTCGTTGGAAGTCACCTCCGTAGTCATCCCAAATTCGAAGCCGACAGAGATGAGATGGATGTTGGTACCACCCTGGATGCTGATGTAAGTCTCTATTCAATCCCTGAAGCCTTGGCCCTCTCTGACATTCTGCACAGATTATACCCCAGGATATCCTCCGCAAATACATTATGTATGCCCGAGAAAAGATCCGCCCGAAGCTCTATGACATGGACCAGGACAAATTGGCGCGCTTGTTCTCTGATCTTCGTCGCGAGTCACTGGCAACAGGTTCATATCCCATCACCGTCCGGCACTTGGAGAGCATGATCCGGATGGCTGAAGCTAGTGCAAAAATGTCCCTGCGAGAATACGTCCGCGCTGACGATATCGACATGGCTATCTCCGTTGCGGTAGGGAGCTTCGTCAGCACTCAAAAGATGTCCATCAAGAAGACCCTTGAAAGGGTGGGAGTACCTCATGACTTAAGATCAGAGAAGGCGCTAATGATTTGAATAGGGTTTCCGAAAATATTTGACACAATCTCGTGATTATGAGGAGCTCTTGGCTTTCCTCCTTGGCCAAATTGTGAAGGAAAAGGCCCGTTTCCACCAACTACAGAGACACGAGCAACCTGAACTTATCACGGTCAAGTTGTCTGAGCTTGATGAACGGGTACGTAGTACCTTGGCAGGAATTGCCATGAACTCACTGGTTCTCTAGGCGAAGGAGCATGACATCTTTGACACATCAACCTTCCTGCGCTCAAAGCTATTTGCTGCGAACGGCTATAAATTGAAAGATCAGGTGATAGAGAAGCGGTTCTCAAACTAACACGAGATTCCATATACCTTTGGCATAGTTTTTTGTATAAAATCCATGCGCTATGTATAATCATGTAGGCTGCCGGATTGAGTGGTGAATATATGGGGGATTACCAACTATGATAATCCAAGTAAGATAACGATACTCTAGATTTATGGTGTAGAAATGGGTGGTGGTGGATGCTGGGGCTGGGCACTGGCAGTATCCGGAGCTACGTTATCTAGAGTCGCGTACTCCGCCTCGGAAATATTAACATCTGAGGGCGTAGTTTGAACCTGGGAATCCCCTTCATCATCATCGTCCATAATTTCTGCGACTAAATCAGTACAAGAAACTTCTTAATCGAAAAAGCTTACCCTCCCCATACACGTCGGGGTGTTCCCGGAAGCAGTTTTGCATGGCCTTGAACTTTTCCACACAGTCAATACCTTTTGGTTCCTTCTCAGAGTATACAAAACATGAAAAGGCCTCTTTAAACTCTGGACCACACGGACCATGGGCCATTCCACCGAGGCACGGGCAGTCCCAATTGATTTCACCTGTCACCGGGTTGTAAGCGCCTCCAGATGACTGTTCTTCACTCGGTGTTGCTACTGGTGCGGCCGGTGGTGTAGTATCCGCGTCCTCCTCTAGCACGGGTACTGAGGACGTCTCTTCTGTCTGTATTGGAGGTGGAGAGGAGTCTGCAGCGGGAAGTGAGGGAGTTGCGGAGGCCGGAAGTTTCTTGGGTGCTACAAGCGTGTCAGAATAGCGTTTAGTGTTGACATCAATGAACACATACCGGGCAAAGGTTTAGCATCAAGTGATATCCGCTGACTATCCGAGCTCAGCGACCAAGTCATATATGCAGCAAGCGTGACCGTAGCTCCCAGTGTTAGTCTAGACCTGGTTGAATAATTTTTGAATACACGCGTGCTCGAGGAGCCGGCGTTCGTGTGGACGCATCTGCGCAGTGGTAATCGTGTAACAGTCCTGAGCATAGTGGGGTAGACAAAGTCCAAAATCTGGGAGGAATGTACAAAAAATCGGATTTGTCACTTCTGCCGTTGCGGGAATGATGACGCGCCCGTTTACGTGTACTGATCCCGAACAAATTTGCCATTCGCGAAAAAGGCCTCATGAAAGTCACTAAAACAGTCCAAATTCTCAGACTGTGAAGTCTCTGACTACTTGCTCAGCGCTCAGCCTCGTAGAGCACCGTGTAACGCAGCGAACTGGAGCGCCCACACTAGTATCCGGAGTCCCCTCCATAGTCCAGAGCCAGCTGCATGAAGCGCCGCAGCATACTATGATATATGCCCAACACTTCGAGGACAAGTCACAGGGATGGTTGGCATTCTTCCGACTCCGGAGCAGATAGCTGATACCCGATCCACAAAGAACTAGCCCAAGCCAGAATACATGCAAGTTAATAAGGCCAGATATTATCTCAATGTTCCTTGCAACTCTGCCCTTGTCGTGAAACAGCGCTTATGTATTCGCACGTTGGCAGGTCATTGGTCACGCAGCACGCACGGGGCCGATATTTGTCTTTCGGTAGTGATCAAAGTAGCGGAATATGCCACTGGCAGTTCACCTTACATGTTGCATGTATACAGTTGCAGCAAACTCTCCCCAAATTGCTGCGCCAACGGCTTGTCGAGGCAAGCTTATTCGGAACGATCAGAACGTTAAATCATAACCAGAGGTCCTAGCATCATGATGGTCCTACCATATAGCTAGTTTGATATGACACTCCGAGGGAGCTTCGATGATCCTGCACCTCACCTGAAAGTACTTGAGCTTGAAACGCTGAAGACTTGTCACAACCAAACAACTGCATGTTTGATGGTTACTACCTTGAATCGGAATACCACCTAATACGAATCTGCGATGAAAAAATTTCTTGATATTCCACTATGTGCGCGACATTAAAAACATGCATTTGAGTAACGACAAAGTTGATAAACAATCGAGAAGGGCAATATGACTAGGGTTTGGGCATGACAACAATTGGTCATGGTAGTAGCGAGAGGGTGTGTGAGCAGAAGGTCACCGTAGAAAAGTTGAAGGCCTAGGGGTGCAGAGCGCTACAAGAAGCACACTGAGGCGGAGGATTACACTGATTGGAGCTTTGAAGGGGAGAGAATGTGATGATCGATGGCCCTGCTACTCCCTGCAGCTGATGGGAGGAAAGTCCGCGGTCGGAGAGAAACCAGACGATGACGGTCAAACAACACCCAACTCATCAGTGAAATCAGACAACCAACAAGGTGGGTAAGCATGGGCGAAAAAAAAAACACGAACTAAAGACATTGTCCTAACAGTACTTGGATGCTGGCAAACCACCGGGATGACAGCGCAAGATGCAGGAGACCAATTGAGGGTGCGTGCCAAAAATATAACGAGGCTATGGGAAGAGTCAGGTCGACATGAAAGTCCAGAGCTCGGAGCTAAAGAAGCGATAGAAGGACATATTTTAGGATGAATCTATGTGGTGGATCAGAAGCAAGGAAGCAGATCCACGATCAGGAAGACTAAACTTACTAGTATAGATCACTGTAGTATGGCTATTATGCAGGGTAGTCGTGGCCCGAGGGATTAGCATAACTATGGCATTTGTATAAATACATAGCCTGCTTAGTTACAATGATCCAGGTTTGATCTTCAGTGCCGCGTTGGCGTTGCAGAGGGGTCAGAAGGAGGTATAGAAATAGTCACTAGTATGAGGAAAGAACAGAATCGATGATAAGACGATAAGTGATCATGATGGACAAAGATTTTGTGCTGACTTGGAGGGAAGGCGTGTGCAGTGATGACAAAGCCGACAGCCATCGCGACTCCCTGCGACTCCTCAGGACCTCATCGCACAATGATCGACTTCAAGTTGCCCACAAACCTACAGGTTTGCATCCAGGATGGACCTTTCCAATCTCGCTCGGCAGCACCGCGGCACTCTTCACGGTGGCGAGATATTAATGTTCGCGCATGTTCAACGAGGCCACATTAATATGATTCTCGACCGGCCTATGTACGCTGACTGTCTTCAGAATTTCTGTCCGCGTCCCACCACGCACTGCTCGAAAAGCTTTGGCAGCTCCACGAAGCTACATCATCTACTGCTCTACCTATGCCGACCCATCCGCGTCCCACCCCGCCCTGGACTCTTCGACCAACCTGGCCAACGCTTAAGGAAGCCCATGCTAGCGCTGGTGATCAGCTCTACTTCTGGTCATCAATCAATGAAACCCATCCCACCCGCTTTATTACCGCAATCTTGACTCTTGATTTCTATCTATAATTTATATTTCAGGCCCCACAAATCTAGTAAGCAACTCCACCGCGCCGTATTCGTACTGCTTCGCCATTGCAGCCCTATTAACCTTATGACAACGTCTGTATTACGAGGTGGCCCTGCACTCATATCACAGAAAGCTTGGCCTTCTTTGAGAAAAGGAAAACTTTGCTCACTTTACGACTAAGAAAACCTAGTTCATACGTTGACCCTTGCGCGTCACAAACTAGCAGGTTTGTTCCCGCTGCCGCTGGCAGGTGCCATTCAGTTGAAGGTCATGCCAAGCGGACCCTTTCGTGATGTAATTGGCGTGATGAGCATTCCGGGAATAACTCATTACCGTCGCTGTATCTCTATCTACTAAGGTAGACCGCATGCCCTATAGATCTCCCCATGGTTAATTTCCGACCCTGCTGGACTAGCAATCTTGCGGTTGCTTGGATAAATACCACTGGAATCAGGTGGGGCTATTTGGAAAATTTGGCGACAGCACCATCAGCATGGCTTTAGATGTACTGCAGGTTCGTGCTGTTAGCGACTGGTCCTGTGTTATTGACAGCTCATTATCCTCCCAGGTGTCGCCGCCAGGGCCATCGTACATCTGTCTTGGTGGGTTTACAGTGTTGGTTCGTTCTGACTCCTTCCGAATGCATGTATATGTCGTTGCCCTTGCTGACTGTCAGCGGTCATTATTGGGTGGCGTCCACCTGGCTTTCATGACAATTGTTGTATAGCGCAGTATGTTGATTATTGACCACAGTTCTCCTTGGTGTCCCTCCTACTAAAGGAGAAGGTGTGCAATCACTATCTATCCCTGAACAAATGACGCATCCCTCCACCAGCTTTACGTCAATGAAGTCGTCCTAGGAACCGGCTTCGGGATTATCATTGGTCCTTTCGTTGCTAATGTTTTCGCGCCCCGTTCGTGGGGTTCCTTGAATAATACCATAACACTAGAGGTTATGCGCATCGTCCTCGTAATCGGCTTGTTCGCAGCTGGAGTCGAATTACCACGTTCATATATGAAAAGACATGCTAAGGGCTTACTTGTAATGGTTGTACCTACCATGGCGTTTGGCTGGGTTGTGGTGGCTGGTAAGTCATCGCAGATGCAACCGTGCACCCACTGATCACTGCTGTCAGCGATCATACATGTGTTATTCCCGAAACTCGATTATATCTCGGCCCTTTGCATCGCTGCTTGTTTGACCCCTACAGACCCGGTGACATGTGCTGCCATCACGCGTCAGTTTTACCAATCTTGAACTATCCCTAATTTCTAAATTATTTTACAGGCGGCAAATTTGCTATTAAACATGTTCCGGAGGAAATCCGCCACATATTATTAGCTGAAGCCGCAGCCAATGATGGTCTTGCCTACCCTTTTCTTGCAATATCCATATACCTCACTGTCGAGACGTCCGTTAAAACTGCTATTGGCAAGTGGTTTTTGGTGGGATGGCTATGTTTGTGCTATTGGGTCTCGACGCTTCGTAAGGTTCTCAACATTTTTATCACAGACCAGGTCATCCTTGGTGCCGTTTTGGGAGCCGTTCTAGGTCGACGATGTCTCTTGATCTTCTGGATAAATGTATCTGATTACATTGCATCTATGATTCAGGATATATGTTCTCCAAGCTCATGCAGATATCCCATAGTCACCGCTTTATAGACCGTGAATCATACATCGCCCAATATCTGGCTCTCTCCGTTTTTACTATGGGAGTTGCGAGCACCATTGGCGCAGATGATCTTCTTGCAGCATTTGCGGCAGGTTTGCATATAGTCTGTATGCTTCATCTGTCTGTAGGGTCTGACATTCCCACCAGGCTGCGCAATATCCTGGGATGGGCGCTTTCATGAACAGACAGAAGACGACGCTTTCGCTTCTGTCATAGATTATGTCCTGAACTGTTGCTGTTTCATCTACATAGGCGCTTGGCTACCTTTTCACGCCTATGACTCTCCCGAGTATGGAATCACCCCGTCGAAGCTTGTTATCCTTGTGATCGCTATCGTGGTCTTGAGGCGAATACCATTCATAATGGCGGTTTACAAATTTGTTCCCGAGATTACGTGCTGGCAGGAAGCTCTGTTCTCTGGCCACTTCGGTGAGCAGCTCCTTTATTTATGATATCGCTTTCACCTCAAGTATCTGTGGATAGGTCCAGTGAGTTGGTCAAATACCATTTTTTATCCTTCATTAATGCGTCCTAGATGGGAGTCAGCGCCGTCTTCGTATCTACCTTAGCGCGCACGCGTTTGCCTACTCCGGAGGACCCACCTGCAGATCAAGCTCAATTTCTCGCAGCAACTATTCAGACTATAGTGTCCTTTGTCGTCCTTGGTTCTATCATCATTCGCAAGTATCGTGACGGGTGGTAATGTACTTATCGCTGATTTCGAATGTACTTAGATGGGTTGTCTATTCCTTTCTTCAATGTCGGTCGTGTCGCACGCTCTAGCACGACTTCGTCAAGCAAGACATCGGGCGACATGGATACTCAAGGTGCGGGCCTGGTATGTTAGGTGGTCTGGCTGCCAATTTTTTTTCCCTATGTTTGTACTTCTGCAGCATCCATGACAAGTCTTGACGTATATTTAACATCTACCTTATGCAAAAGATTATATTTAGTTTTGCGATTCACTGTTTTTTTATCATTGTATTTGTCTTCGACAGCAACGATTTCCTCTGATGTTCGAACACCGTGTTTTTCTTGATTATGCAATGTCATTGCACTCTAAAAGCGCACGCGCACTGCGAGGAGGTTTTTCAAACAAGTGATCTGATTCAACGTGTTTACACTCCTGGCTTCACATTTCACATCAATGGTGGAGTCTGCTGTGTATGTGGCAGAAACATTCTATTAACAGGAACTTAAAAATCCTTTGCTTTTGTACAGTGTAGTTGGAATCAAAATCACAGAAATATTGCGACATGCGTCCAGGTATAGGGGCAGACCCCTGCGACTCCGCCAGTGTCGCACTGAACAGGTCACTCATAACATCGATCCTCGTCTAGCCTGCAGTAGACTAATCGTGAGCAGGCCGCATAGCCAGGTTTTGACGAGGAACGGTGCTTACCACATGAGAGGCCTTATTGTCCTTCGTTAGAAGATCATTCAGGCATCGAACCACAATCCCTACGCCTTCCTCGACAGCATTCCTCTCCGATTCTCGCACTCTCCCCAGCACTCGACAGAATCTGTCTGGGTGCCAGCGGAGGAGAGCAGCGCGTATCCTCTCCTTCGGGGACTGCTCTGGGGAATGGGCTGTCGACAAAATGAATGCTCCGACTCCCTCTGGAGTGATTTCACTTGGAGTCAACGGAGGGATAAGTAGTGGCCACGGAATATCACGGAATTTTAGAACAATTCCGTCATACGCAGCAGATAGCGCTACCCATCGCAACTCGTACACATTCCAGGCGTCTACTGTTGCTCGTTCCAGCCTCGCTCGTTCCTTCAACACTCTTTCCTTCGCCTTTTCAGCTTCCCGCCTTCGCTCTTCAGCAATAATATGTCTCTCGCTGTCCCGGCGCTGGCGAACGCGGGCTTGGATTCGTCTGACTTCGTTTTGTATCAAACGGTTCTTCTCCTCTTCGCGCTCCCGCATTCTTCGTCTCATCTCTTGTTCGTATGTCATCCACCCATGCGCTTCCACCTCATGCTCGTACAGGAATTCGTCCCGTATTCTACGACGAAGTTCCTCCGTCTCCGTGGGCTTCATCCAGCGACGCTCATGGTTTGGCCGGTTTGCCAAGTGAATTTGATCGTTCACCCATTGCTCTGTGGGGTTTTCATGTCTGCCGTACATATAATCCTGCTCCTTGACGCATGCCAGCGCGTGAGGATTTACGTGTTTCCATTGGACAGGACGAGTGCTGATATAATCATGTGAGTAAGTCCGATTGTCATGTCGCGGAAAGCGTAGTCGAGATGCTAGTGATGGGGAGACCGGCAGCTCAGCTGCTTCGGCACACCTGACTTGGGAAAGTGAATTAGGATGGTGACTGCTAATTGCTCTGGGACGAATGTGATGTGGGTAGTCTGGGTCCATCATTCAGTCGCAGGTTAGATTGGAAGGACGTAAAGATGAATGTGGTGCGTTATATCTTCCCAGTCCACCACCTTGGCCTGGCGATAGACGCAAATGAGGGCGTGTAGACAGCCTGGAGTAATTGAACATGTCCGAGTACGTGTGTTTGCCTCGTTGCTTTTGGTGGGACTGAACACGTTGCTGCTTCATTGGCCTTTCCTGTTTTGATGCAATCACCGCGTGCTTAAACTCTGATCACATTGTCCAACACGAGTGTCTTGACCCTGATAATGACAACATCGCCCAATATAACAGCTTCCATACAAATATGAGATCCAAAATTACACCTACGCAACAAGACCCCCTAGTTCCTTTACATAGAGCAGAATCCAGAGTCGCTAACGTACTCCGCTGAGTCTCCTTTAATTGATGTTGCCTCGAGTCTGACCAGATCTGCAGATAGCTTGAGAAGAGAAGCATAGCGGAAATAAAAGTGCTTACTGAAATATGGATGGGCTTGAGCCTCCCGTGCTGTTAGCCGTTTCTGATGATCATAACGAAGTAATTTGTCAAGAAGGTCCAGTGCCTCTGACGTCACAAACTGCTGGTTTTCAGCATTAACAAAACGTGCCCAAGGCTGTCGTGGATAACTGGAACGAGATATCAGCATTTGAATGCGTGATAACACACGGCACTGACGAGTACAGAAGGGCCTCCATGTCTGTTTCAAATGGTATGTCATATGTCTTCAAGTATGCGTCGAAAATGTCAGATCCTAGAACTTTCATAATTTTCAAGAGTTGGTCATTATTGTCCGAACCACGGAAGAAATGCTCTTTGCGAAACAGCTGCCGACTTATTAGAGGGATATAAGCGAAACGCAAAAATATCACGCACCATCGAAGCAAGCATGCATCCTATGCTCCACAGATCAAGGCTGTAATCATACAGCTTATACCCCACGAGTAATTCAGGCGCTTTGTAGTACCGTGAACCGACGCGAATATGATATGGTGTCCCAGGATGATAAAATTCAGCTAGTCCCCAATCAATGACCCGGAGCTGTAGTTCAACTATTCAGCGATTTCACCGTAATGGGGCGCATGTGGAGCGTACCTTTCGGTGTCGGTGATCAATCATGACATTTCCCGGTTTCACATCACGATGCATAATTCCTCGCGAATGCACAAAATCCAAAGCCTCGTAAATTAGCGTCAAAACAAGCTCGCAGGCTGGTTAATGAGGTCGTGGAACGTACCTTGAGGAGCTGGAAAGTATAGAATTTGATGTCTACCTCGCCAAGTACTGGGTATAGTGATTTCCAATCTACATTATCCACATATTCCATGATTAAGCTGTGGTATCTTGATGAAGGATCTTGAACGACGTCAAGAAGGGCAACAACATTTGGGCCTCCAGTGAGGTTGCGCAAAATCTTAATTTCACGGTTGATTTTCTTCAGGGCTACAGGCTTGAGTACTTTGATGATACAAGTCTCCGAGTTTGCGGTATCCAACCCTTCGAACACCTATGGATTGGTTGGCTGAGAATCCATCGAATAGGTCTACAAAATTCTCACCTCGCTATACTTCCCACCTCCTACACGATCGACGATCTCATAGCGTTCGGGAGAACTCCACTCGATTCGGAAATTGTCTGCATAATTCATGTGGTGGAAGAACTGGGAAAACAAAGTTTGCTCACCATAATCATACCACGAGCGTCCCAGTTGTGCATTCGCACCGGCATAGATACGAGCCATGACCTGTCCCTCAAGGGAAAGACAAGAACTGGGACTTGACACGAGGCAGTAGATGCGTCGTGCCTACTGGGGCATCTAGTTAACTACTTGAAAGATTATTCAGAGTGGTGGATGCTGGACAGCGGCAGCCTAGACTGGTCGCGGAAGCTTTTGAAGCCGGAAAAGGCTGTTCATTCACTTACAAAGATCCGAGTGGCTGTGACAATAAGTATCGATGGGAAGTTCAAGAATTTTGATCTTTGCATGTGCGCATAGTCTGGTGCTTTCCTTCCAGAATGTATCATGAATTCAAATGTGGCTAAAGACGGGAAGATGCAGTAATGATAGTGAACGATATAGTAATAGTGATGTGTAGAATGGTACAGCAGAACGATTGAATATACATGAATGAGATGCGTGAATATGGAGAACAGATTTTAAAAGGGAGACCGAGAGCAAACACGAGGCACTAGGACCAAAGTTTCAGTGGTTGGCATGTACTACGAAGCAAAAGTCTTACCGAAACAAGATTGTCATTGTGAACCGTTAGCATCTGGTGTGCTGACTTGCAGGTATGCCAGCAAAAGGGCGATAGAGCTATTTTGCTGGCAGTACATCGCTAAATCTTTTCCTGACCAGTATTGGTCATCCGATCTGAGTTGCGTGTCAGGATCATCTCCACCATCATCGCTGCTTTCGTGAGGGAAGCTGAAGGTGTTGCCTTCCGACTCCATCTTTCCAGGCCCATGGCGATGGTACACCTTGCTCCGAGACTTCGAGCGCACTGGCTCCGATGGATGGTTCACACCGAGTCGGACAGAGGTTTTGGATTGGTCGCGGGTATGAAGCCCGGATGAGGTGAGGCGCGCTAGTGCATGGTCAACTTTAGAAGGAAAGGTATTGGAATTGCTCAGGAAAGCAGATGGATTGAGTAGGGTATCTTGCAACACCTTGAACGACATGTTGTACGATGCTTTGAAAAATCGAGCTGTCTGCGGGGACGCCCAGCTTATGCCATAGGGATGATCAGTTGTTGCGACAGAGGCATCAATTTCCCGTTTGAGCGAGACTGCCCACTCGTGACGAACAACAGGGTCGGTGACGCTGAACATATATTTGCGCTTGGCCCCATTGTGATCCAAAAATGCCACCTGAAAGGTGTTGCGCATGAAAGCACGCTCCACTGCTATGGTATAACTCTGGGCTAGGCCAGTATATAGTAGGGCATTCGGACTTGACCGCAGCATGGACATCGTCTTCAGTCCAAAAGAGCGCCCCGTCACCCGGAAGGAAGCTTCCGCCGACTTCGCAAATGACAGCACAGGTGGATCAAACACCAGATCGTGCCCAAACAACTCGATACTGAACTGTGGATCTGGTTGTGGGATACGGATGACGACTGGCTCTGACTGAACCCGGTAGGTGAGTCGTGGAGGAAGTGAGCGTTTGAAAGTGACAGTGATCTCTGGTGGGCCGCCAGACGTTGGGTTGCGCGCTTGGCACAGGCGCTCACGACGAATGGAGTCATAGACATCCCCCAGCAACTCGTCTGACAAGCGATTGTCATGGCGTCGGAAGGCTTCAAGGAAGTCTCTCGCAGTAATGTTTCTTTTGGGATGCCCCATTTGACCTGGCTCATGAGAGATGGCACCATGCAGGACATCGTTCAGCTGCACGATGGCTCTCGTGAAGCGGTAGGCCAAATCTTTGTCGTAAGAGATGTGGACTGCGTTAGCCTCATACCACCGATTCGCGAACGACTCGAGAAGAACGTCCAAAGGAGTGACACCGTGGTTGCTCCGTTCCGGGATGTGAATAGACTGAAGGAATAGCCGGAGGGCTTTGTCCACCCTCAATCCAATGAATCCGAAGGCGTCAAGGTAATGCTTGAGCACAACACGGCTTGTACGGCGTGACAAAAAATCACCAAGCTGCACCCTATCGATGTGTGGAGTTCTGAACAGGAGCTGCGCAAGTGCAGCAGGATCGTCACGATGGTCCAAGCTGCTGAAGAGCAACGCGACTGCATTATCCGGGTCTATGGAGAACTGCTCGATGAAGGCTTGTACTGCAGGAGTTTTTGGGATGGTTCTCGAACACGGCTCCTCACGCTCGCTGGTGAAGCAGAGTTGTCGTAGCAATACCACATTCTTGACGG